>PVIA01009293.1:0-62411 GCA_004024845.1 Tonatia bakeri
GGTGCTTCTTTTGGTCACGCGGCCTGGGAAGCAAGAGAGACTTTGCCTGGAAGAAGGGTGAAAGAACTCTTACCAGTAGGCCATGAGACGGTGCTGCATGGCTTTGGATTAATTGGAGATCCTGCCTGGACGGCGACACAGCTGATGGTGCCGAGAACCAAGAGAGGCCTACCAGCCGAGCACGGATTACTGGCAATAATCGGACATTGCCTGAGACTGGACTTCTATTTCCTTTCCTGAGATACAGTACCCCAGACTGGGCAAGGGGGAAGGAAGGACTGTGTATGTTTATGGGTGTTTTAAGGGACTTTGGGATTTTGGTAGACATTAGGTCACTACCTTAAGTTTGTATAGCACTAAATAAACGTTTCCTTTCCTTTTCATGAATCTCTGGCATTAAGAGATATCTTTCCTTTAAGGCGGCGGACAAGACGGACCCGAATCTCTTTCAATAAGAGCATCACCGTCCCAGGGCCCCCCTTGTTCTGCTCTGTAACATTACCGTACTAGATGCCTGGAGGAGCCCATCTCACTGATCAGATTTGGGTATTTGCAATAGCTACTGTCACCCCGTTGGCTATTCAGGTTGGGAAAGCAAGTGTCATTTCAGTTTTGGAGCTAAAGAGAGTTGGGTCTCTCATTTAACCAGCAAAGATTTTGTTTAGACTCTCAGTAAGCAATCCACTGAAAAGACGAAATTAAGAGCAACCATCCATTTTTTCCCTCTCCTTTCCCTGGGTTGTCTCAATCCTTATCCATCTTGATGATTTTCTAGTCAGATAAAGTCAGGACCTGCTACTTAAAGCAAGGGGGTCTGGAATTCCAAGGAAAATTCAAGTTCACCCCATGTAAAGAGGGGAGTCAGTGGGGCTTATTGGGCCCTTGCTTGTATCTACCACCAGTTCTGAGTCCTCAGAGTGGTCCTGGTGTGTTTCCTCAGACTCTCGTCACATCCCCACAATTTTTCACTCTTTGTGTAAAAAGTTATATAAAGCTTTCGAATGTAACGGCTTCTTCAGGTCTTCATTTTCCTTATGAAGACTCCTGTGTGTAGATAAAAATATTAACTACCCCTGTCTGGTGTGGCTCAGTGGATTGAATGCTGGCCTGTGAACTGAAAAGTCGCTGGTTCAATTCCCAGTCAGGGCATGTGCCTGGGTTGTGGGCCATGTCCCCAGTAGGTGGCCTGAGAGAGGCAATATATCTCTCACACACAGATGTTTCTCTCCCTTTCTTCCCCTCTCTTTAAAATGCTTTTGTATCTGCTGCCATCTAAGTAAAATATATAAATTGTTATAATCTTAAAAATTAAGCAGTATGTAACAGCTAACTTAGAAACTCTCAGTTACTTGTGTTATTAGTGTCTTAATCTTATCTCACCCAAAACCTACATTTGCTTCTTTTAAGATATTTATTAATTTAAATGCAATGTAACAATACAGCTTAATTCCCCAACCTTATTCTGTATTAATATTGTGTTCCATGATTTGAATGACTGTATTCTATCTGTAAATAAATTCAGAGAAAGTGAAATAAATAAATAAATAAAATCTTTAAAAAATTAACTAAACTACGCTTTTCTGTTCATCTTTTACATTAAAAAAATTCCCCCCATATACTGAATTTATTGGAGCGATTGGATAACAAAATGATACAGGTTTCAGGCGCACAATTCCACAGCACATCATCTGTACACTGTACTGTGTGTTCACCACCTCAAGTCCTTGTCCATCCCCACGCATCCCCCCATCCCCTCCTCCACCTCCCCCACCACACCCTGGTCTGTCTTCTGTCGGTTAATTCTTAGGCTAGCCATAGAGCCTAAGAGGGCAGAAGGAAGTTTTTCCTCTTCTACTATATATATGACAACCACAAGTACTGATTTTACAGTCTTTGGTTTTTTTTGAGGGGGGAGTTGTCTTTTTGATGTTCCATTTTCCATATTGTCCTTTAGGCTAGTTTTAAGAATTTTGTAGTAATGAAGCTGTTAATTTTCCTTTGGAATATTTTTTTGGAAAAGTTGCAGACACAGTTCTCTCAAAGAAGACTACTAATTTTGGTTTTCACTAGCAGAATAACTTGTCTTTTTTTCTTATTAAAATAGTAATTGCTTTGGTTAGAAAAATAATAAATGAATCACTTTTTCTTTAAAGGACAAGCAAAAAAGAATTACAATCTCATTTAAATTTACAGTAGAGTCTAGAAAATTCTTTAATTACCTTTTAGAAAAATTCTTTAATTACCTTTTAGAATTTGAAAGTTTCACTTTCATTTGCTTGTTGCTTTAGATCAGTGATTTTCAACCTTTTTCATATCATGGCACACATAAACTGATTACTAAAATTCTGTGGCACAACAAAATATTTATTATATTTTTTACCAATCTGGTTAGAAAATAGGTATAATTTTGATCAATGTATGAAAAAGAATAATAGTAATTACCTACCCTTTTTGCTTCAAAGTGACTTTTAAAAAAATCAGGTGCTTATACTTGTATATAAGGATTTCTGGTACCACAAATTAACCAATCAGAGGCAAACTTATGCAGTTTGACCAATAAGATGCAATGCTGTTGTGTGGTCTATATATTTATGGTTCAAGACAGGGAATTCACACCAGACAGCTATTGTTGTGTTGGTTGTTGTCATTTTTTCTTTTTTTTGACAATCTAAGGAAAAAGAGGTCAGTGCCCCTGACTAAATAAATGGTCAGGTGTTGCATGTTTTAAATCACTGCTTTAGGTACATCTCTAATTCTCATTGACTTTTGGCTTACATATCACAACAGAGTATAAATCTGTCTCTAAAGCAAGTCCAGTATCATCATTTCAACAACATAGTTTAGTGTTGCTGATGCCTCATTCTGGGATGGCCGCAACTGGGTTATGAATCTTACTCACCCAGTGATGTGTTCACCTTGTCAACAACATCTGATAATTGCAGAGATGATTACATCAGACTAGCTGTGCCACAGAGCACTGTTGGGTCACTGGTGGCTAGTATGGGGAGTATGCGTGAAAGAGACTCTTTTCTTGGTGCTGCAGAAGATGATGGACTTTACCCTCCTATGGAGACTGTAAGAATGGACAGAACTGATTCTAAAGATCCTCAGATGACATTGGAGGATATAAGATTTTACTGAATTTCCCTTGGTTTTTGGACAGCTAGTCAGAAGACAACACATAAAGATTAGTAACTGAGAGAACCCTGAAAAATCTGCTTTGGAACATTTAATGGTGACATTTAGGTAAGGGATATGGTTGAAGGCAGTTATGGACATAGAACTCAGGATTGTCCCTCAGGTCAGGGATGGCGGCAACTCCCTCATTAACTACAAAGGTATGAGCATTTTGAGGAAGTGATGTGGTTTGTTTCCCCATTGTGAGCATTAGGAATTGGGACTAATGATCTGGGAATGGGGTCAAGGTGACAGAGAATGATAGGTAAAATCTTGGTGGGAAAATATTAAGGCTTTTTCTCACATTTCAGCACACAATGGAGTGTTCCAGAGAAAGCTTCTTTAGTAAAGTGCTTTGTTTTGACAAGGCAAAAACCAAGAGAAGGATGTAGAAAAGATCTAAAGTCCTTAAACAATTTATTTATTTATTTATTTTTTTAAAGATTATTTATTTATTTATTTTAGAGAGGGAAGGGAGGGAGAGAGAGAGAGAGAGAAACATCAGTGTGTGGTTGCTGGGGGACATGGCCTGCAACCTAGGCATGTGCCCTGACTGGGAATCGAACCTGCGATGCCTGGTTCGCAGCCCGCGCTCAATCCACTGAGCTACACCAGCCAGGGCAACAATTTATTTTTTAATTATCTTTTTTATATAGCTTTGTTACCTTTAGTAGAACTCTTACTAAGCCTGAGATTCTTGTTCTCAGCTTTGCCCTATGTGAGTTGGTATGCTGGATCTAATTTTTAATTCAAATACGTCCATATTCTGCTTCTGATGTGTTGTGGAAGTATATGACTATCTTCCTTGATTTCAATCTCGAAGCTTTATATTTACCTGGAAAAATAGATGTCATTATTATGTCTTTTAAAATTACATAAACTTAAAAATATAATCAATGTTTTCATTGTAAACTACTACTTGAAGGGAATTAGTTCCTTTAAATTTAGTTCCGTAATTTTATTTATACTAATTTTATTTCTTTCAAGCTTAACTGGGTGGCCTTAGCTCTAAAATACCAGTATTAAGATGGTATTATTCACGCCTTTTAGGCACTTTAATCACTTCTTAGTATTACATTTCTAGACTGAAAAGTTCTCTACTTTTATTTTTTCCTCGTATATTAGACTTCAGGTCTTCTGCTGATATGAAGCTTTTTCTGTAAAGCTTTTTGGGTATTTTTTGTTTTCTGTTGCTGTGGTCCAATGGAAGGACATCAAGCTGTGGATATAGGTGTTCTTGAAAGCTAACTATTTGTTTAGTCAGGAACAAGAGTTCTGACAGTTAAGGCAATTACCTCTTCAGAGTATGATGAATTCCTCTTAGAACTGAATGCGAAGGCAGCATTTTTCTATGCCAGCTCCTATACTGTATTTCCTTTTCTTATAGAATTAAGTATGTAACCGACCCGCTCTTGTTTTCTGAGTTAGAACTCAATTGAAAGCTTACTTGTAGAAATATCACTCATTTAGGGTAAATGGTCACAGTATTTAAAGTTGAAATAATTTCTCATCTACATGAAAAACATTTTAGAAATCGTTCTGAGTTGTATTTTAAGAGTGAATGGCGCACATTTGTTTTTGAGAAGTAATAGGACATAAACCATAATACCTGAGCAAACACTTTTGTTTTCGGTAAGAGTTGGCTAATGCTTTCGGATTTATTTACGAAGCTTTCAGACGACACCTAACTATAAAGTGGCCGTTGGCAGAGAAACACAAGATCTAGCCTAAATCCCTAAATTTTGGCTTCCCTCCGAGGTGAGTAACCCGTACCCACAGACACTGGGAAGAGCATCCACGAGCGAGGGCGGCCACCCCTCCTTCTAATCCAAACTCCTTCCCTTTTCGGTGGGAGGTAAAAAACAAAGGGAATTTATGTGACCGTCCGTGGAGCGCTTTCTTTCGGTTCCTTAACGCTCAGCACTGTTTTTACTCAGACCCTGGTTGAACCACAATTCCCAAGATGCACCCAGGTTCTACTTGGTCAGACGGGCCGTTTCGGGCTTTGGCCAGCGCGGCTGCGCTCGAGGTGTGGTCTTATTGGGTCTCACTGCCTCGTGCGATTTACGTCACGGCGACGTGCGGTCGTAGGGGCGGGCAGACGGGGCGGTGGCGGTCACGGCGGCGCGCGCACGATCGCACACTTAGTATCGCGGCGGCGGCAGCGGCACGGCTCCACCGGGTTGGGCCCCTTCCCTCCTCGGCCCCCCCCTCCTCCCCCTCCCCTCAGCTGTGATTCCGGAGGAGTTCGAGACCTGTGGCGAGGCGGCAACAAGCTCTAGGTGAGTGTTTCTGGAGAGTGAGTGCCGTTTCCCGGGCGAAGAGGTAGAGACCCTGGGTCGGGGGGGAGGTGACGGCTGAGGGGGCGAGTGTCCGAGCGTGGGCCGAGGAGCGCGCTCTCGTCTCAGCCCTGAACTTGGCCTTCTGACGTGACCTGCCGCCCCGGCCGGTGTGCAATACGGTGGGCGGCGCGGCGGACGGTGAGGGGCCTGGGTCCGCCCTCCTTTCAACCGCCGTCTCCTGAGCCTGGCACCCACCGCCCGCCTCGCCTCGCCTCTCCTCTCCTAGCAGAGGGTCCAGAGACTCTCAGCTCTCCTCTGTTGGCGTGCTTGTCCGTCCTTGCTGCCCACGGAGGGAAGCTGCCCTCCGATTCTTCGTTTCCGTCCCTCCTATCACTTCTAGGAATTTTTTTGGTGTAGGCTTCGAATGGGTTCTGCTTAGTACTCACTATTTTGACAATATATGGAGTGGGAAGATTTTCCTCTCCTCTTAGGTGGCGTTTCGGGCAGCCTTGTTGGCGGAGAAACTTGGGCCTCGCTTTCCCAAGCCCCATCAGGCTTTTTTGTCTCTGTGTGCTGCTTTTAGAACTGCCGAAAACAGGGTTTAAATCCGTGTTTGGGGGTCTGTGAGAGAGTTTGGGTTGAAAAATAATAGGTGTTTTTCCCCTCCCCCTGGCTTTTGACCTTATTTAAACGTTTGCTTCTGGAATTTTAACAACTTAACGTGATGTCCCAACTATGAATTTTGGTAGAAACGCTCAAATGTCCACCTGGGACTTTTCCACCTGGGAAGTCCACTGGTTGATTTGACTTCATTGCAGGCTGTTGGTTTTCTTTTTTAAAGTGCAGTGGTCTTTAATGTTTTTATTTTTGGACTCTGGATTTCTCAGGCGTTAGCGTTATTCCCATTGTATCTCTTCCAAAAACAGCCCCCCACCCACGACAGCATTTAAAACTCCAAAAAGTATATTATAACATTTAAGATAATTTGATCAGAAAACTCTTCCCAAAGAAATGTTAAAAATAATTCCTTTAAGGCCAAAACTTTGTTTTGTTGGGGGGGAAGATCACACACTTTTGTCACTTCCGTAGTTTGAAGTGCCCTCATACCCAGGGCTACCTTATGTCTCTCCATTGACCAGACTCTGACACTTACTCTGCTACCATTTCATAGGCTTTTCTTTTCTAATTTTTCATTTCACTCTAATTTCAAATTTTATTTCATTTCGTTTCACTCTAATTTCTAATTTCATTTCTGGTGCTGCTGTTCATAGGTGTTTTCATTCTTTCTCAGAAACTTGTCAAGAGTGGTGATTATGATGATCTGTAACTAAAATAATTTCATTGGTACTCGGCTTCCACACATGTGGAACTTTGAAAAATGTCAAATTAATTTAAATATGAAGGGCATATTTCTTTTAACTTCTGTTTTAACGGCCCACCCACCGGTGCATGCTTTTATTTAGACTTCAGGAAAATTTTCTCTTTATTACTGGGGTAGTAGGGATGACAGGAGAATTTCCAGAATGTTTTTCTATCCCTAGACTTGTATGGGTTAATAAGTGATTAGTTTTTTTCATCAATAGTATCAGTATAACCAATGCACTTTCTTTGGTATAAATCATAGTTTGTTCTCCAAAATGAAAATGATTTTGTTTTATTCTTCATTTTAGGGGTCAGCAAACCTAACAGCTTATGGGCCAAGTCCTGCCAGCTGCCTTGTAAATTTTTTATTGGGACATAGTCATATGCAAACATGCATACATGTAAATATACATACATATTTAGATATAGTCCATGGTTACTTTGTGGTGCAACGGTAGAATTAAGTAATTGCGACATAGACCCATATGGCCTTGCAGAGCTTAAAATATTTATTATTTGGTCCTGAATAGAAAAAGTTACCTGAGTCCTATTTTATTTTACTGAAAATGATACACATTCTATGTAGAAAATTAAAATGAGTCAGAAAAGTATAAAGGAGAAAGTAAAAATTATCCAGAATCACACCACTCAGAGAGATTTGTTTTGTATCCTTATAGAATGTCAGTGACTATTTTTGTATAAATTGGCTCAAATTGTTGATTTGTAATTTGCTTAAAAAAATCTCAGGTTATTTTTATTTGGCAATTGAATACATATGTATTTTCTGCATCAAAGATCCTCTACCTGATGAAGCAAGTTTTCCTGATTTGTTTTACTACTCAGAGATTAAAAAAAATTAGGAATAATATATGCTTGATAATAATGTATACTTGCTGGTGGTAGAAATCATTTATTGAGCACTAACTATGTACTAGTTTTCCAACACTTTACATATAGTAAGTCATATAATACCTGTAGCAGTTCTGTGGGTACACATGCTGTTATTCCTATTTACAGATGAGGAAACTAAGGCACAGAGAAATTCAGTGCCCAAATTTGTCAGCTTGTTAATAGTGGAGCTGGGATTTGAAACCATGTAATATGATTTCAGGACTGAGACTCACAATATGCTACAGAGCCTCTCCTTGGTGTGCTGTTCAGTGTAGAAAGTTTAGACAGTCCAGAGGTGTATTATGTAAAAATTCCTTATGTTCTTCTTTCCATTTCACTCTTTCCATTTCCATTTGCAAATAGTTGCAAATCTGTCTACATATGCAGGTTTAAATAAAATTAATACTTTAATTTTTAGAGCTGTTTTATATTTACAGAAATTTATGCAGGTAGTACAGAAAGTTCCCATATTGTCCATTCCCCATTTTTCCTTGTTAATAACATCTTGCATTAATGTGACATATTTGTTATAGTTCATGAACCAATATTGTTGCATTGCTGTTAATTTAGTTTATATTAAGGCTTATTTTTCGGTCTTGCAGAGTTTTTTAAAAAAATGAGATCAGACCAGTCATTGTTTAGCACTATGTTTTTTGGGGTAGTTTTCAAAATAATAGTACTTCTCGACTTTTTGATGCAAATATTCTTAATTCACTAATATGCAAATTAATGACACAAACTTAGCATTCTCCTTGGAATGGGAAACTTGCTTGGGAGTTACTTCATTCTTTTAACCTTTCTCAAAAGTTTATCTTGTAGTACCATTGCTTTTCTGTGAAGTAATGCTTAAATTTTTTTTTTTCGACTTGGCATTCTGGCTCTTCCTTGAAGCTCTTCAGCTTCTTAGTGATTTCTTGTTCATCATTGAAAGAGTGGTGCGCATGAACCCGTTTACCATCACCATAATCCCCCTCACTGAGACTGGTACTTCCCCAGCCATCTTTATTGTTCCTGGCTTTCTCTTCCTCAGCTTCCAGAACTTAAGTTTCTGGAATGTAATCTTTAGCATCTAATGCCCATATTCTTGTGCTCTTGATTTTGTCAAGGCATCTGTAGCCTTATTCTGGAATTTTCTTCTACAACAGCTTAAGATTCAGTGTTCAGACTCACTGGATCAATTCTAGCAGACATTATCATATTCTTTTCTTTGTGTGCCCAGGTAGTTATTTTTTGTTTTTCAAAAAATATACTTTATTGATTATGCTATTACAGTTGTTCCATTTCCCCCCCTTCCCCTCTGTCCTGCACTACCCCTTCACCCACATTACCCCCTTCCTTAGTTCATGTCCATGGGTTGTACATATAAGTTCTTTGGCTTCTCCATTTCCTATGCTGTTCTTAACCTCCCCCTGTCTATTTTGTACATGCCATTTAAGCTTCTTATTCCCTGTACCTTTACCCCCATTTTCCCCCCTCCCCACTGATAACCCTCCATCTGATCTCCATGTCTGATTCTATTCCTGTTCTAGTTGTTTGCTTAGTTTATGTTTTTGTTTTCCTAGGTTTGGTTGTTGATAGTTGTGAGTTTGTTGTCATTTTACTGTTCATATTTACTGATCTTTTCCTTAGATAAGTCCCTTTAACATTTCATATAATAAGGGCTTGGTGATGATGAACTCCTTTAACTTGGCCTTATCTGAGAAGCACTTGATCTGCCCTTCCATTCTAAATGACAACTTTTCTGGATAGAGCAATCTTGGATGTAGGTCCTTGCCTTTCATGACTTGGAATACTTCTTTCCAACCCCTTCTTGCCTGTAAGGCCTCTTGAGAAATCAGCTGACAGTCTGATGGGTACTCCTTTGTAGGTGACTATCTCCTTTTTTCTTCCTGCTTTTGAGATTCTCTCCCTATTTTTAACCTTGGGTAATACAATTATGATGTGCCTTGGTGTGTTCCTCCTTGGGTCCAACTTCCTTGGGATTCTCTGAGCTTCCTGGACTTCCTGGAAGTCTATTTTCTTTGCCAGATTAGGGAAGTTCTCCTTCATTGTTTTTTCAAATAAGTTTTTAATTTCCTGCTCTTCTTCTTCTTCTGGCGCTCCTATGATTTGGATGTTGGAACATTTAAAGATGTCCTGGAAGTTCCTAAGCCTCCTCATTTTTTTAAAATTCCTGTTTCTTCATTCTTTTCAGGTTGAATGTTTATTCCTTGTGCTCCAAATCATTGATTTGAATCCCAGTTTCCTCCCCTTCACTATTGGTTCCCTATATATTTTCCTTTATTCCCTCTGCATAGCCTTCACTTTCTCCTCTCTTTTGTGACTATATTCAACCATTTCTGTGAGCATCCTGATTACCAGTGTTTTGAGCTCTGCATTGCATATGTTGGCTATCTTTTTGTTGCTTAGTTATATTTTTGGAGCTTTGATCTGTTCTCTCATTTGGGCCATATATTTTTATCTCTGTGCGCCTGTTAGGTAGTAAGGGGCAGAACCTTAGGTATTTGCCAGGATGGGGTAACCCTGCGCTGTGGCTCTGAATGTGGAAGAGGGGTCAGAGAGGAAACGATGCCACTTGCTCTGCTCTCTGCTGGCTTTCAGTCACTTCCCCTGCTAACCACAAGCAAATTGGGTCTTTCTGGTGCTGAATCCTGTGTGGGTGGGCTTGTGTATGTTCTAGGCCCCTGAGGGTCTCTCCAACGAACTCTCCTGAGAGGCTGGGAATGTCTCCCACTGCCACAACCCCCACAGGTTTTTTCAGTCAGAGGTTTTGAAGCTTTATTTCTCCAGGCTGGAACCCTGGGTTGTGCAGTCTGTCTCTCCCCAGTTGTTCCTCTTGGTTTATCTGTACACAAATGTGGAACCGCCTGGTTTGCCAGCCGATGCCTTGCCTGCCCAGGTCCTCTAGCCACTGTGTTACTGAGTCCTCCCTGCCCTGGCTGCCCCTCTCTGCCCCTCCTCACCTGGATTCATCTGGACGAATGTTTCTTCAAGTCCTTGGTTGTTGGAATTCTCTGCAGTTGATTTTCTGTCAGTTCTGGTTGTTTTTTGTTTTGAAATTTTTTGTTATCCTTCTTTTGGTTGTGCGAGGAGGCACAGTGTATTTACCTAAGCCTCCGTCTTGGCCAGAAGTCTGAGCCATCATTTTTTTGTAGCACTGATTTCTACTGTCATGTCTTCCCCAGAGTTCTTGTCCATAACAAAATGGGAGGCCATAGTCATGTGCAGTGAATGAATGATCTTTAGGAGGACCATGTGATGAGATGTTTGTGCAGCAAACAGATCTTGTTACTTCGCTTTGGTTTGGTGCTGCTGCAGAAACCTTTGCGTGAAGGGGTAGATGTTAGAAAAAGCTCATAAGTTCCCACCAATCTGGTTACAAAGTTCGTGAGCATCATCTTTACTTATAATGCCTCATTAGAGCTTGTTAGCTGCTTTAGTTGTTATTTTGCAAAGTCTTGGAGATTATGAATCTAATGGACGGCTGAAAAACACCTGTTTTTTCTTTTTGTTTTTGAAGCACTTTCATAATGTTTTCAACCTTTTCTTGTGTTTGGAGTCCTTCTTTCCTGTGACATACTGTACTAGCATCGAGTTACTGTTCTGTTCCTCCTGTTCATCCTTCTTTAGGAAGAATTTCAAGACAGCAGCTAATTTGTGACCTTAGAGAAGCATGCAGTTGTGACTTTTTTTTTGGCATCAATTCTTCTGTAGAGTTCAGTTATTACTCTCAAAGATATCTTGAGTGCAGTTGCATTGCTGTTTCTTGACATATGTTCGTGAAATTCTGTGATTCTTGTATTTTTGATACTTTATTCTTGAATTTTGTGCTTGTATCCTCACTAGTCACAATATAAGTATATAAGGTCTTAGATGCATGTATGACAATGTAGAAGCACAATGTAGAAGTTGCACTAGCAAATGATGGATTAATGAGATTCCTCTCAGTGAGATCAGAGTTTTGCAAATTGTTAGTGCAGGATCTAGATTCAGGACAGTGTAGTGTAATCGTAGGAGAGCAGATCTTTCTTCTCTTGAGGAAAGTTATAGATGTTTTGGGCAGCAGTGAGCAGTCTGTGCCATAAATATCATTAGCTTTGCCAGTACTTTGCAAGTGTCTTTGGTTGCAATTTGAAAATCTCCACATTGGATTTATAGGGAGCTTTCTACTATTGTAGAAACTCCTCTGCGTAGGTGAGAGGGTCCACTTTATTAGTTCTGTAAGTGATGTAGGTGGCTGTGTGGCTTGTGTTTGTTTCTGCGGGGCATGTTGGCTGCAGATGGGCTCAGTGAGCAGTTCTCAGAAAACCTCACCACTGACACCAGCCAGCGCGTCGCAGGCTGTAGTTTGGAACCCTGCTTCCAGGTGTGGGGGAAACAGCCCTTGCCTCATAGTGTGCTTTAAAAAATAATATTCATGAATAACTTTCCATGTCAATACATCTGCATCTACTTTGTTCTTTTTAAATAGCTCTTTAGTATTTTACTGAGTGAGTACACCATAATTTAATAGTGTTCCCATTGCTGGACAATTAGATTGTTTAAATTTATTGTATATTATACATGTCCCTTGCATGTACAATTGTTGCATGCTAATGACTGTTTTTTTTTTTTAAGTGATAGTGGCAAGATTTATTAGAGTAAAAGGCGATAGTACATTCTCAAGAGGTGCAGAGAGAGGGCAGAATAGAGGGTAGTGGCTGCTGCTAATGACTCTTCAGAGTAACTTTCTAAGAATCTAATTACTGGGTTGAAGGAAATATGTTTTTCATTTTGACATGTATTGCCTGACTGCCATCAGAAAGGTCACAGCAATGTAAACTCTCATCAGAAATGTGGGTGTTGGTGAGATCTTGAGTCAACATGCCATTGCCACCTTTAAAAAAAAATCTTTATCTGTTTGGCTGTTAAACATTTCTTGTAAAATATTCTCTCTCACTGGGAGATATAATTTAGAATTACTTTAGGTGGGGCTATGTTCTCTAATTGTTCTTCCGAGTATTCCTTTAGAGCTGCTCCCCTGTTTAGATTCCTACTTGGAGCCTGAAAACAGTATGATTTGCCACTTCGGCTAAAATAGGATCTGGTGACTTTTCAGTGGCTATCTAGTTCTTTAGGATAAGGAGTATACAGCTTTCTTCATATCGAATAACAACCTTGGTGTATAGCAGGTCTTGAGTAAACAGTCCCTTTAAAACCTAAATTGGATCTTGTTCTGTTGGGGTTACTAGTGAGTAAAGTGTTTTAAGTTTGTTAAAAATAACCTTTTCAAAGTCTTCGTGGAATATAACCTTGAAAATTTATAGTATAAAAATGTCATCTTGGTGTATAGTCTCTAGTCCATGCTTTATTTAATGAGATAAGTAAGATTGATTGATATTCTAGGATCTATTTTTTAGGAATAATTAACCTACCTGATTACTTTTCATATTCAGTTTTGGAAGTTAAGGAATAGATTAAATAGGGGATTTGTTTCATGTAACCCATGGTTTTGACTTTTCTGTTTTGGAGTATGCCATGTATTAGAGGGGACATACAGTAAGTCTTGACAGAAGAAAAAGGAAGCTATATACTGGAAGCTGCCAAAATATCCTCAGGCAGGGGGGAGATACCTGTGAGAAAGGACACTTCGAAGCTTTTTAATGGATGACCACAGAACAATAGAATTAACAATTTTTTTAATTTATTGATTTTTGAGAGGGAAGGAGGGAGGGAGGGAGGCAGAAACATTGGTTTGTTCTACTTTTTCTAAAAAAAGATTTTATTTATTTATTTTTAGAGAGAGGGAAAGGGAGGACAAAAGAGTGGGAGAGAAACATTGAGGTTTGTGGATCAGTTGCCTTTTGCATGCTCCCAACTGGGGACCTGGCCTGAAACCCAGGAATGTGTCCTGACTGGGAGTTGACCTGGCGACCTGGCGACCTTTTGGCTCTCAGGCTGGCCCCCAGTGCAGTGGCTGGCCCCCAATCCACTGAGCTACACCAGCCAGGGTGCTATTTTTGTTTTTAACTAGAGGCCCTAGTTAAAAAAAGGTGAGGGCTAAACATTAACGTTTTAACCTAAGGAAAGAGATTTTGTAAGGGAGTTGGTTTGAATTAGGTTGCAGATGTGTGTTTTATTTGGCTAACACAAACTTTTTTATTCTTATGATATTTCAAACGTATAGAACAAAGAGTCAGTATAATTAATATCCATATATCCATCATATTATATTAAATCTTAACACATTCTGCCCTGGCTGGTGTGGCTCAGTGGATTGAGTGCTGGCCTGTGAACCTAAAGGTTGCTGGTTTGATTCTCAGTCAGGGCATGTGCCTGGATTGTGGGCTAGGTCCCCAGTTGGGGGTCGAGAACCAACAGATGCATGTTTGTCTCATACATTGATGTTTCTTTCCCTCCCTTCCCTGCTCTCTAAAAATAAGTCAAATCTAAATCTGAACATTTCCCCATACTTCCCATTTTTTGAAGAAAAAGTGAAAAGAGAACATACAATTGAAACATCTTCTGGATTATATTTTACTTCCTAGAAGTAATGATTATCCTGAATGTTGCTGATTATTCCTAATGCCTGTTTTTATGTACTTGCTTCATAGGAATATATTTACAAACAGATTATAATACTGTTTTGCATATTTTCAAACTTTATGGAAACAGTTTTCTGCCTATTCTATAATTTTTTTTTATGAAACTTGCTTTTTAGGGTCATATGAAGTTGATCTTTTCCCATTTTTACCCACAAAAATGGCAATTTTCATATGGTTCAACTTTATTATCATCATCACATCTATCTGCTATATTATATTATTGTAAGAATACAGTTTAAATTCTCATGTGGATAGGTATTTGGATTGTTTCCATTTTTTCCTTAAAAACAATGCTACTGTTAAAATACTAGATAGAAAAGTATCAGATTGTATTGCAGGTAGTAAGGATGAGTGGTTTGTGAATCTTTTCATGGCAGAAGGCTTTTCTGGAAGGAAAAAAAAAAAGTTTATTGAGCCAAATGCTAGCCCGGAAAGGACAGGTCGTGGGAGTGCAGTCTAAGCCATCAGCAGCAAGGCTAGATGGAGAAGGCAGCGTGTCCTCTGCCCTTGAGTTCATGGGCTCTTTTATATACAGGGGTGGGCAAAAGTAGGTTTCCAGTTAACACAATACAATAATTATACAATAATACAATGATTAATATACAGTAATACAAGAACAACTCTCGTGTACTTCAAACTGGAAACCTATTTTTGCCCACCCCTGTATATAAATTATGTTTTGAGGAAGACAGGTTTAAGTTGTTTCGAAGGAATTTGCATTGGCTACAGATAAGTGGGTGGGAAAGATGAAGGGAGGCTGTTCTTAAGGAAGGTGCACAGTCCTTAAGGAAGAATATTTACTGTTGATTGGTGCTGGGCAAGTCCCAGAAGTTCATGCATAAGCAGGATGTGGTGGTGTCTGGTGGTCTCGATAGAAGTTTATTCAAAGCTGCAAGGGAGTCAGTAATGTGAGCAAGTCTGTTGTTAGTTGGCTCACAGCTGTTAACTGGTTAACCACTCTTGTCTCTCACTCTCCCCACCTGCTGTAATTTACTTTAGGATGTCTCAGATTTTTTTCTCTTGTCACTACATTGAACATTCCTGATTGGGAATCCTTGTGCACATTTGTCAAGTTTTTCAAACTGCATGTTGGAAGCCATTAAGGGATTGGGAAATCAGTTTAGGAGTTAAAATGGGGTGGGACAGTATCAGGTTGTATTGGAGGCAGTAAGGATAAGTGTTTTTGCAGTGTGTCTGTGTGTGTACTAAGTTTGAAATGAAGTCCTCTAGGGTAAATTACTTAGAAGTAGAATTACTGGGTCGGAGGTTATGGAAATATTGCCAAGTTGCTCCCCCAAATTGTACCACTTAGCATTTTTTAGCATTAGAATCAGAATTTCCTTTTACCAAACCATGCATGATCCTTGAAATTGTCAGTTTTTTTTACATATTTACAAATCAGATGAGTGTGAAATATCACATTGTCTTAATTTTAGTTTTTTAATTATGAGATTGAGCATGTTTTCAAATGTTGAGTGACTATTCAGGTTTTCATGAATGGGCTGTTGCCTCTCCTACCTTTTCAATGGGGTTGTCATTATAATTTGATTTTAGGAGTTGATTTTACATTCTGGTTATGTCTCATAAGTGAATTGTGAAAATCTTCTATTCTCTGTGTCTTATCTGTTAGTTTTTATATGGTTTGTTTTGAATAAAAATGATTAGCAAATCTCATTTTTCTTAATGGTTTGTGTTTGTGTCTTATTTAAGAAATCTATTTCGTATCCTGAGATCATTGGGAGTCTCCCATATTTCTTTCTAAAAGTTTGAGACTTTTTTTTTTACATTTAGGTCTTGATTCTTCTGGCTGAAAAAAATTTTTTTGGTATATGATGTGAAGCAGGGATCAACTTTAATTTTTTTTATATGCATAGGCGTTTAACATAGAGCTGTTTAACAAAGTATATTGTAAATTTGAATTGTTAATTTTTTTTTAAGATTTTATTTATTTATTTTTAGAGAGGGAAGGGAAGGGGAGAGAGAGAGAGAGAGAGAAACATCAATGTGCGGTTGCTGGGAGACATGGCCTGCAACCTAGGCATGTGCCCTGACTGGGAATCGAACCTGCAATGTCTGGTGAATTGTTAATTTTTTATAAAGATTTTATTTATTTTTTAGAGTGAAGGGATGGGAGGTAGAGAGGGAGAGAAACATTGATGTGTGAGAGAAAGGGCAGTTGGTTGACTCTTGCATGCCCCTAACTGGAGGCCTGGCCCTCAGCCGGGGCATGTGCCCTGACTGCAAATCGAATCTGCCACCTTTCCTGTCATAGCCCGGCACTCAGTCCACTGAGCCACATCAGCCAGTACATAAATTGTTTTTAATTTTTAATTTTTAGAGTATATTTATTAAAGCTGGGGCAATGAAACAAGGAAGGGCCTAGGACACAAGAAGCAACATGAGAGAGCCTGGGCAGGGCTTCTTGGCTGTTTAGAAAGGTTATGGAAAAGAAGTCATCCAAGGCAGGGCTGCTGTCCTTTCACTGGAAGTCAGAGCAGAGGGGGCTGTGGCGACAAGTTCAGGGGGTTGGGTAGCCCTGGACAAGCTGCTGCTGCCCATTGTTCCCCTGGCTGCAAGTCTTGTGGGGTCTTAGAGTTTAGGAGATTGATGCTTGTTGGGGAAGAAAAGGAAGAAAGGGAAAGGCACAGGCATGCTCCTGGGAGGGAAAGTGTGCTTGAGTTGTAAACCTTTTAAGCAGTTTCAGTTCAGCACAATAATAGCCTTTTTATTTTTCACCAGGCTGCTTCACATGTTCAAGTTTGTGACTTCTGGACCAGAGTATTGTGATTGGTCGATTACTTGATCCAGAACTAGAACCTAGAGCTGTAGATATAGAGCATACAGGTGGGGGGCAACAGTGTGGTTTACATGTGAAACGGTTTTTTCTTGCACTATTATTTATTTGTTTTTCTTTATTTGTCTACATTCAGCTGTACTGCCTGAATGATCCAGACATACAAAGAATCCCCCACTGTTCCTCAGTGGCTTTTTAAAATAAAATTTTCACTTATAAAACTGAAACACTAAAGCATTAAAATACAGAAAGCTTGTTTAACTCACTCCACAATAGTATTAACAGATGAAGAATCCCTTCTGTAACTATTTCAAACCAAACTGGGTTATCTAACACTGATTGTAAATAGAAGGATACTGAACTGTAAGAACTCAGACCTCGACTAGGACAAAGTTAGTTGTAATGGTAACTGACAAACCTCTGAAGATGTAGAGTACCCAAAACAGCTAAATATGGGTCACAGAACAGGTCTCAGAGTCACCAGCTGTACATCACAGCAGGGCAATGTGGGTAGGGTAGGTCAAGGGGACCTAGAGGGACTGCAGACATGTTAACTGTGATGCATAAAACTGAATCTTACAAGGAGGAGGGGTAAGTGCAGAAGCTACAAATCTTCACCCTCAGGGCTTTATCTGTAGTTCTGCTGTGACCTCCCTGTGATGACTGGTAGGAGCTGGGAGTGCCATTGTAATTCTGGCTGGACGCTGGGGAATTGTAGTTCACTGTGACCATTACCTCCTTGTTTGCCTTGATAGGAGGAGTCACCTGCAGAATCTTCTCTGTAGCCCCTCTGTGAACCTGGGTTGTAGGTGAGCTACCTGAACTATAGCTGTTCCTGCTGCTTTGGTCTCCGCTACCACTAGTTGAATTTGCTCTCTTAGCTGTAGTTGGAGCAGCAGCTGCCCTTTGGAGGAGCTGTAGGAGTTGGAGTAGGAGTAGTTGTTGTCTTGGCCATGACTATGGCTTTTTTGTTTTCCCTGTGGGGGGTCATAGTTGCTGTATTGGCTCTGGTTGTAGGACTGCTGCTGGTCTGGGTGGGATTAGTAGCCTGAACCCTAGGAGGGCTTCTGCTGGCCCTTATGTGGCTGATTCCTATTCGTGGCATGTTTCTGGGGGCACTGGGGAGGTTGTAGTTGTCACCTTGGTAGTAGGAGCCATAGTGGGAGGAGCTACCACTGCTTCCCTGCTTCTGCCACCACCAGCATTCCCAGGATGCCCTCCATTGCTGTAGAACTGACTGTAGCCAACTGTTGCCAAGTTGTTTCCGTGTCCACAGATGCCATTCTCAGTGCCAGCATTCATGTAGCCTCTATGGTTGGCACCACCAAATACTCTTCCTTGGCCACGGATGTTCCCTCCTCTTCCCTGCCCTCAAAGGTTTGGGGGTATGGGCACTTCGTTGTGTATGGGGCTTCCCATACCAAAGCCAGGATTATGCAGCCTAGCAGCAAATTTTGGTCCACCTCTGACAGGCACAGGTCTCCTCTTCTTAATTGGCTTCAGGCCATGAGGGACATCAGGGAACAGCTTCTCTAGTGCAGCAAGCGTGGCCTATGGTTTTGCCAGCTTTCTGCACCTTGAAACTTCTGTACATCTACATTGACCTCTGTGAAATAGTACTTGTTGTGGCTGCTACCAGTCTCTGGGATGTGCTCTTACTTGAGGCCATGTACCTTTTCTCGTTAAGCTCCATGACAGAGTTCTTGCCATGCTTGGTGAGGATTGGCCCCTGCTTGGCAGTGGGATCTGAGTTGGAGGCAGCACTGGGAATTGAAGCAGCTTCTACCATGAGCAGCAGGGCCACTAGGGCTGGCATGCCCTCTGTCTCCTCTGCTGAGTCCTTCCTGTAACTGGAGTCTCTGTAGGCAAGCCCATGTCCTATAACAGCTTAACAGCCACATGCAGCTTGGCAGTCTTTTTGGAGGTCCAGAGGCCTTGAATGGGCTGTTGTCTACTTCTACAGATATGGTGAAGATTGGGGTGTGGACTGGCCCCTCCTGGGGAACAAATTTATACTGCAGCCCAGGCTTCAGGTGGTTCAGCCTCATCAGGGCATTCATAGCCTGGGGAGGCCCTGGCTTTTCTTCTGACTCTTTGTTTTGCTGGGAGACTTTTCCTCTCCATCTTCCTCCATTGGGCATTTCATTGGCATAATGGCATAGGTGGTACTGGATAGTGGGATGGATTTAAACTGTGTAGTCTGCTGGGTTTCCTTTCTTTCTTTTTTTTTTTTTTTAGGCTTTATTTATTTATTTTTAGAGAAAGGGGGAGGGAGAGAGAAGGAGGGAGAGGAACATCAATGTGTGAGAGAAACAGCAATTAGTTGCCTCTTGCATGTGCCCCAATGAAGGACTGGACCTTCATTGCATGTGCTCTGACCGGGAATCGAACTGGCAACCTTTTGTTTTGCAGGATGAGGCTTATTCAGCACCAGTCAGGGCTTCACTGGGTTTTCATTCTTTTGTTTCTTGGGCATCTTCAAAGGCAGAGGATCCATACTCAGGTCTTTATGCAGCTGGCCAAATGCAGTGAGTTGCAGTGCTGCACACTCTGTGATATCATCCTATTGCTGTCTGTCTAGATGCCTAATAGCATCAGTGGCTTCTTCTTTTTCACAAGGCTCATAAATACTAGAACCATCAGGCATCACGATGCCTAATGCCAGGTGTTCCAGAATTCATGTTTGTGTTGGCTGTGCCGATGGGATTCTCACAGAGAAGCTCAAGGGGCCTTCCTCTTAGAGGACCTCAGGTGGACATGTGGGTACACAGTTCACTCAGGACCTGGATGGCAATAACAAATGATTGCAGCCTTTTGGATCTAACCTGGAACCAGTTGGTGTGTTGGAGGGACACCAAGGCAGCAAGGCATTTCTGCCTGTTCAGGATGTCCAGGGGGTCCTTGACTAATAGCATTTCTTGAGCTAATACTTTTTCCACTTCTTTGACAATGGGGGGTGTCAGGTGGATGGTCAAGGACAGTGGAGGCTCTTTTGTGTTTTTCATCACTATTGCAGCATCATCAGCAGGTTGGAGTATTTTGTTGTCTTCTGTAATGACAGTGAGCTAGATGGCCAAGTTGTCAGCCACCTTGTCCAGGAGGGCAGTCGTGGACTCCTTCTTGGATAGCAGCACCAGCTCCAGGTCCAGCTGTTCCAACATGCATCATGCCGTGCAGGGTACTGGTCATGTGCTCTCTCTTCTGTTCCCAGGTCCCTTCTTTAGCGTTGCCCTCTGAGCGCACATCCAAGTTC
Organism: Tonatia bakeri; assembly: GCA_004024845.1. Taxonomy (NCBI): domain Eukaryota; kingdom Metazoa; phylum Chordata; class Mammalia; order Chiroptera; family Phyllostomidae; genus Tonatia; species Tonatia bakeri. The sequence continues at coordinate 20,344 of PVIA01009293.1, forward strand.
TAAGACTAAGCATGCTCACTGCTGCCTTTCTCCTGCTCATTGATTTAGTTGGACACAGCTTTGAGAACCCGGTCTGTATGGAACACCATGTTCTGGACTGCCTCCAGTTCCTCTTCGGTTGGATAAATGGAAGAATGCTTTGCCATCATGTGATGAGCATCATTCACAAAATTCACATCAGACGCACTTTTACTTCTTTTTCTGTAGCTTATCTTCTCAAATCATGACACATTTCCTTGGTTTATCAATATTTCAGCTGTCTTGTCGGCGTCTTATTTTTTATTCTTGTATTACCTATTTTGCCATATGAATAACTGTAAACCTACTTTTGCCTACCCCTGTATTTTATAGATTTTACCCAAATGTTATTTCTCTCAACCACATTTTATTTTTTTGTTTCTTTTCTTTTTTAAAAATATATTTTATTAATTATGCTATTACAGTTGTCCATTTTTCCTCTTTTCCTCCCACTGTCCCCTCTACCTGGTACCTCCATTCCCTCTAGCAGTACTTACCCCCTCTCCCCCACTTCCATGGGTCATGCATTTAAGTTCTTTGCCTACTCCATTTCCTATACTGTGCCTGACACCTCCCTGTCTGTTCTGTACCTACCAATTTGTACTTAATTAATCTCTGTACCTTTTCCCCAGTTCTCCCCCTTTCCCCTCCCAACTGATAACCCTCCAGATGATTTCCATATCTATGATTCTGTTTTTGTTCTTTTTGTTTGCTTAGTTTTTTAGATTCAGTTGTTGATAGTTGTGAATTTATTGTTACTTTAATGTTCATAGTTTTAATCTTTTTCTTAAATAAGTCTCTCTAACATTTCATATAATAATGGTTTGGTGATGATGAACTCCTTTAACTTTACCTTGTCTGGGAAGTACTTTATTTGCCTTTTGATTCTAAATAATAGCTTTGCCGAATAGAGTAATCTAGGTTGTAGGTCTTTGCTTTTCATCACTTTGAATACTTCTTATCAGCCCCTTCTTACCAGCAAAGTTTCTTTTGGGAAATCAGCTGACAGTATTATGGGAATTCCTTTGTAAGTAACTCTCTGCTTTTTTCTTGCTGCCTTTAAGATTCTTTCTTTATCTTTAACCTTTGGCATTCATTATGATGTGTCTTGGTATGGTCCTCTGTGCGTCCAGAGTCCCTTGTTTGGGACTCTGCTTCCTGGACTTGGATATCTATTTCATTCACCAAATTAGGGAAGTTTTCTTTCATCATTTTTTCAAATAAATTTTCAGTGTCTTGCTCTTTCTCTTCTTCTGGCATCCCTATCATTTGAATGTCGATACATTTTGAAGTTGTCCCAGAGGCTCCTTGCCCTATCCTTGTTTTTTTTTTTTTAATTCTTTTTTTCTTCCTGCTGTTCTGATTGTATGTTCTAAATCACAGGTGGCAAAAATAAGGCCCGAGGGCCAAATCTGGCCTTCCACCTTGTTTTATCCTGCTGGCACCTTGTTTCTACCCGGTGGCAGTGCAGAGCTCCTTGCCCCTAGTTAAGGAGTACTTACATTTATGTAGTACTAAAATTATATTCAGCCCTTTGAAGGCAACCATGAGGCTGTTGTGGCCCCTGGTGAAAATGAGTTTGACACCCCTGTTCTAAATAATTGATTTGATTCTTGGCTTCATCCACTTCACTGTTGATTCCCTGTAAATATTTCTTTATCTTAGTGTAACCTTCATTTCTGTGTAGGTCTGTTTTATGCTGTTGAAGTGCCCAATGTGTTCCTTGAGCATCCTAATAACCAGTGTTTTGAACTCTGCATCTGTTAAGATTGCTTATCTTCATTTTGGTTAGTTCTTTTTCTGGGGCTTTATTCTGTTTTTTCATTTGCGCCATGTTTCTTTGTCTCCTCATTTTGGCAGCCTTCTTGTGTTTGTTTCTGTGTGTTAGGTAGAGCTGCTTTGACTCCCTGTCTTAGTAATGTGCTCTACTATTTAAAAGTACACTTATAGGTTGGATGGGATGGAGCCTTAGGTAATCACTGGGATGGGGCAACTTGAGTGAACCAGGTTGATAGAGTCTCAGATACGGTGTCTCCACTCTGTGGCTTTGTGTGTGGCAGGGCTCAGAAAAGGGACAGTGATCGTTGTTTGACCTCTGAAGTTTTTTTCTGGAAGGAAGCTGTCCTCTGGCATTTGCTCTGATGCCAGATACTTCACTTTCTCTCTGTATGCCACTGGTGCCCTTTCAGCTGCTACCCTGGTGCTGGAGCCCAGAGGGTATGAGTCTGCTTAAGTCCTAAGTCCATGGTGGGCCCTTTCAGAGGAGATGCTTGAGAATCCTGCAGTTTCTTCCTCGACCCCAACCTTCACTGGTTCTTAGAGCCAGAAGTTTTGGGGACTTAATCTTCCTGGTGCTGGAACCCTGGGCTGGGTGGTCTGGTGTAGGGCTGGGATCCCTTGCTCCTGAGGTTTCCCTCCTGATTTTTATCTACCACATGTAGGTGTGGGACCTCTCATTCCACGTCACCACTTCTCTGTTCCTCCTACCCATTTGATGGGTGTGATTTTTTTAATTCCTTAGTTGTGGGACTTCCATAGGGCTCGATCTTCTGATAATTCTGGGTGATAGTCGTTTTGTAGTTTAGTTGAAATTTTTGCTGTGATTGTGCAAAGAGGTGAGCCAGGAGGCCAGCCACGTTTTCTTGCGCCTCCATCTTGTGATTTTTCTGAGTCAGACCTGTGGGGGGCATGCTGTATCCAGCCTTGGTGGCTTTCTCCTTTTCTCCATCAGAAACTGGTGGAGAGGCTGTCACTTGTGTCCCACACGAGTGTAGGTCACCATGAGGCTACAGGGTTGAATGTGGCTGGAGCAGGAGTCGGTGCATGCAGCTGCATGGAGCCCCTACACGTGTGAGCTTGTTGCTTCTCAACCATTTTTAAAGTAGATTCTTAGTTGCAGATGTTTTGGGGATATAGTTTGATGAGGAAATAAGATTGCTGGGTTCTTTTCTCTCTCTTTTTTCATTGCTGGTTAATATCTACAGACCTTGGAAACTAGATAAGAAGGTATTAGATTGACATTTGATAGTTAAAACTTCAGACTACTTACATGTATTTAGTCATCCAGTTACTATTATCATACATATGTGTTCTGAAGTTTGAGACTTAATTTTGACTTTAGGAGAATTCAGTCTGTAAATATGAGTCTTAATTTTCTTAACTGTTTCTTAGAAACCACTGTAAATCAATTAGTTTAAGAATGAGAACTTTCCTGACCAGTGTGGCTTAGTTGGTTGGGTGTCATCCTGTAGTGAAAGGTCACCGATTTGATTCCTGGTTAGGGAACCTGCCTGGTTTGCAGGTTGGGCCCATGGTTGAGGCACATACAAGAGACAACTGATGCAACTGATGGATATTTCTCTCTCACATTGATGTTTCTACCCCTCTGTTCTCTCTCCCTTACCTTCTCCAAAAAAATAAATAAAATCTTTAAAAAAAATGAAAACTTTATTTTTCTTTCCTCTCGAAAGGGTTTTTATTGCATTTTTAGTCTGAGAAGAGTTTCTGTAAGGCCCACAGATAGTTATTTATGAGGTAGTCTACATTTTTTTTTTCCTTCTATTTTCTTTTAAAGAAAGATGTACTGTATTTTGCCGTGTATAATGCACTTCCATGTATAGTGTGCATCCACATTTTTGGCCCAAACTTTCAGGAAAAAAATTTTTCAATTTAATTTTTTAATTCAGTTATTTACTTATTTATATTTAGAAACAAAACCTAGGCCAGGGTATTATTTTGCATATGATACCATTATTGCTTTCTAGAGTTAGACTTTCAACACATAAGCATAAATAAAAGAATTAAAAATGTATATAGTTATGAAATTAGTACTACCCATGTGTAATGAGCATCTTTATTTTTCCCTCAAAAATTTGTGCAAAAGCCCTGGCTGGTGTGGCTCAGTGGATTGAGTACCAGCCTGTGAACCAAAAGGTGGCTGGTTCAATTCCCAGTTGGGACACATGCCTGGTTGCAGGCCAGGTCCTGGGTGGGGGTCGTGTGTGAAGCAACCACACATTGATGTTTCTTTCCTTCTCTTTCTCCCCCCGTTCCTCTCTGTCTAAAAATAAATAAAATCTTTTTAAAATTTTGTGCAAAAAAGTGTGTGTTATACACATAAAAATACAGTAAGTTGTTTTGAAACAGCTTACATTGGCTGTAGATAAGAAGGGTGGGAAAAGGTGAGGTGGGGGCAGTTCAGGATAGGTAGATAGTCTATAAAGAAGACTTTTCTGTATTGGTTGTAACAAGAGTCCTGAAAGTTCATGCATAAACAAGATGCTGTGGCATGTGAGGGTTGGCTTTAAAAAATCAAACAAACAAAAAAAACTTTTAGATAGGTCTCTGGAGTTTGATTCAAAGTTTTAATGTACATTCAGGAATGAGGTTTTGACCTGTGCCTCTGTTAACTGGTTAACCAACCTATTACCTCTTCCTTTTACCCTCCAGACTGCTGAAATTTAATTTAGGACATCTCAGAAATTTTTCTTGTGCCCTAGCTGGTGTAGCTCATTGGATTGAGTGCAGCCCTGAGAATCAAAGGGTTGCTGGTTCAATTCCCAGTCAGGGCACATGCCTGGGTTGCAGGTCAGGTTCCCAGTTTGGGGTATGCGAGAGGCAACCACACATTGATGTTTCTCTCCCTCTCTTTCGCCCTTCCTTCCCCTCTTTCAAAAAAATAAAATAAAATAAAATCTTAAAAATAATAAAAATTAGTAAATAAAATAAAATACAAATTTAAAAAATGAAATTTTTTCTTGTCAATCTTTTTGTGAACTTATGTTTTTATTTCTCCTGAGTACCTTTTTAGTAGAATGGCTTAGTCATATAGTGTATTTGCAAGTTTCTTAAGTTATTAATATTAATCTCTTAATGTGCCTAATTTATAAATTAAACTTTTCCATAGGTGTGTATATATAGAAAAAAGCATAGTATATATGGGTTTCAGGTTTCATTATTATCCATGGTTTCAGGTGTCCATTGGGGGTCCTAGAACATATATCCCCTGTGGATTGAGGACTACTGTTTATTGCTCAGGACATATGTTTGAGTTTTGCTGAAATTCTGTTGAGTCTCTGAAGGTACTAGGGACTGAATAATTTGACTATGTAAACTTCATAATTTTTGTGTATTTGTATTGGAAAGAAAACATTTAGTGAAATGGAATATATTTTGTTTGTTTATAATATTTTATTTATTTATTTTTAGAGAGAGGGGAAAGGAAGGAGGAAAAGATACCAATGTGTGGTTGCCTCTCACATGCCCCTTACAGGGGACCTGGCCCACAGCCCAGGCATGTGTCCTGACTGGGAATTGGACCGGTGACCCTTTGGTTTGTAGCCCGTGCTCAGTCCACTAAGCTATATAGACCAGCCAGGTGTTTGTTTTATTTTAGTTAATTGCTGAATTGTCATCAGTTCGTAGAACAATGCCTGGCACAGAATACATATATAATAAATGTTTGTTAAACAATTAATTTTATTACTCTGTCATGCTTGAAACTGACTTTAGTTTTATTTAAATGCAGTCAATTTTTTATAGATAAATTAGAAAATATCTTCACTTTCTGTAATACAGTAATAACATCATTTTACTTCTATATCTGCTTTTCATGGAAATGATTTGTAGCTCATGTGGTATGAGCTTGGGGCATTTGATTTGATGTGGTTTCTCATGTTGAATGATAAAATGTAGGTTTTAAAATTTTTTTCTTAGAGTTTTAAACTGCCATATCACCATACAGTTCTTTCATAACAATACTTAGTGATTGTATAGAGTGACTTATTTTGAATTGAATACAGTTGAGACAATTCAAGTTTTTTAAAAATATATTTTATTGATTATGCTATTACAGTTGTCCCATTTTCTCCCCTTTATTCCCTTCTTCGCTGTGCACCCCCTCCCACCCCCATTCCAACCTTTAGTTCATGTTGATGGGTCATACATATAAGTTCTTTGGCTTCTACATTTCCTATACTATTCTTAACCTCCCTTATCTTCTGCCTACCATTTATGCTACTTATTCTCTACCTTTTCCCCCCTCTTTCCCCACCCACTCCCCCATGAGAACCCTCCATGTGATCTCTATTTCTGTGGTTCTGTTCCTGTTCTGTTTGTTTGCTTAGTTTGCTTTTGTTTTTGTTTTAGGTTTGGTTGTTAATAACTGTGAGTTTGTTGTCTTTTTGCTGTTCATATTTTTTATCTTCTTTTTCTTAGATAATCCCCTTTAACATTTCATATAATAAGGGCTTGGTGATGACGAACTCCTTTAACTTGGCCTTATCTGGGAAGCACTTTATCTGCCCTTCCATTCTAAATGAAAGCTTTGCTGGATAGAGTAATCTTGGATGTATGTCCTTGCCTTTCTTGACTTGGAATACTTCTTTCCAGCCCTTTCTTTCCTGCAAAGTTTCTTTTGAGAAATCAGCCGATAGTCTAATGCGAACTCCTTTGTAGGGAACTCTCCTTTTTCTTGCTGCTTTTAAGATTCTCTCCTCTGTAATCTTGGCTAATGTGATTATGATGTGTCTTGGTGTGTTCCTCCTTGGGTCCAACCTCTTTGGGACTCTGAGGTTCCTGGACTTCTGGAAGTCTATTTCCTTTGCCAGATTGAGGAAGTTCTCCTTCATTATTTGTTCAGATAACTTTTCCACTTGTTGCTCTTCTCTTCTCCTTTTGGCATCCCTATGATTCAGATGTTGGAACATTTAAAGATGTCCTGGAGGTTCCTAAGCCTCTTCTCATTTTTTTGAATTCTTGTTTCTTCATTCTGTTCTGGTTGAATGTTTCTTTCTTTCTTCTGGTCCATGCCATTGATTTGAGTCCCGATTTCCTTCCCGTCACCGTTGGTTCCCTGTATATTTTCCTTTATTTCACTTATTGTAGCCTTCATTTTTTCATCTAATTTGCGACCATATTCAACCAATTCTGTGAGCATCCTGATTACCAGTTTTTTGAACTGTGCATTTGATAGGTTGGCTGTCTCTTTGTTGCTTAGTTGTATTTTTTCTGGAGCTTCAATCTGATCTTTCATTTGGGCCATTTTTTTTTTTTTGTCTCAGCGCGCCCCTTCAGTAGTAAGGGGAGGAGCCTTGAGTGTTCACCAGGGCAGGGCAACCCACGTGCTGTTGCGATGCTGTATGTGGGGGAGGGGTCCAAGAGGGAGCAGTGCCGCTAGCCCCCTTCTCTGCAGGTTTTCAGTCACTTCCCCCACTACCCACAGTCCAATTGGGCCCTTCTGGTGCTGATTCCTCGGGTGGGTAGGCTTGTGTAAGTTCTAGGACCCTTTGGGTCGCTCTAATGAACTCCCTGTGAGGCTGGGAGTTTCTCCCACTGTGGCCTCAATCCCCACAGGTGTTTTCAGTCAGAGGTTTGAGGCTTTATTTCCTGGTACTGGAACCCTGGGTTGCACTGTCTGTCTTGTTCCCCAGTTGTTGCTCCAGGTTTATCTGCAGCGAATGTGGGACAATCCAGTCCACAATCCACCACACCTTGCTGTGAGTCCTCTCCACCTGGCTGCCCATCTCTGCCCCTCCTACCTGGATGAATGTTTCTTCTTTAACTCCTTGGTTGTCGGACTTCCATTCAGTTAGATTTTCTGTGAGTTCTGGTTGTTTTTAAATTTTTGTTGTCCTTCTTTTCGTTGTGTAAGAAGGCACAGTGTGTCTACTTATGCCTCTGTCCTAGCCAGAATCCAATTTAAGTTCTTGAAAGACAAGTTATTTCTTGAGATGGCCATATCATAGGAGTCCTATAACTTAAAAAATTAAGATAAAGTTCATTATTTTTCTCTAACCCCTTGTTTTTTAAAGCCTTCGAACTTGACTTTGTACTTTTGGGGATATCATAAAACAAATAGATTTTTTTTTAGAATTGAGAATGAAATTATTTTTGGAATGTTTATGGTATTTGTCAGATTTTTAAAAAGGTTTATTGAAGTACAGTTTACATTCAGTAAAATGTACCCTTTTTAGATGTATAATTCTTTGAAAAAGTTTAAAGATTTTATTTATTTTTAGAATGAGGGGAAGGGAGGGAGAGAAACTATCAATTGGTTGCCTCTCACATGCCCCCAGCTGGGGACCTATTCAGCAACCCAGGCATGTACCCTGACTGAGAATCAAATTGGTGACCTTTTGGTTCGAAGGCTGACACTTAATCCACTGAGCCACACCTGCCAGGGCTCTTTGAATTTTGACAAACATTGCTGAAGGATTTTCGATGGCTAGCAGTGGACTTGATTTCTAGTAGGCCTAATGCAGGCCCTCAGCAATAAGGGTTTGCATTTATTTCAACATTTTGGAAATCTTCACAGGAAGATTCCCATTAGGTATTTCCCCAATGGTAAATGAAAGCAGCAGTGTGTGGTAGGCTTTCTTAATAATAAGATTTGGCTGGTTCCGTCTGAGTAAAGTTGGTCAGTAGAGTGGGGGCAGTAAGTTAGAACAGGTTCCATGTGATTTTACTTAAAAGTTGACCCACTTTATGCTAGGGAAAAAAGTAGTATACATGATACAAAGTGTTGCCTGTCTTTATATCTTTAAAATAAACTGCTGTTTGATTTCAAACGTTTTTGTGCTTATAGCAGTTAAGATTTTGTGAGCAGAAAGCTTGAGAATGACTGTCTCTAAAAATCTAGGTATTGTTCCTTCTCAGTTATCCATTATATAATTAAGTTTCTTTAAATTTATTGATTTAAGAGAGAGAAAGAAAAATATCAGTTTGTTCCACTTATTTATGTGTTCATTGGCTGATTCTTGCATGTGCCCTGATCAGGGACCAAAACCACATCCTTGGCAACGTATTGTGACAACACTCCAAGCAACTGAGCTACACGGCCAGGGCAACTGTACCAATATTTTGAAAGAACTGTATCAGTAACATATGTTGGGAACTTTTCCCATTTTATCAGTTAAATATTTTTTTCAGTTATCAGTTTTGTTTCATTGACATTTTTCTACTCATAAATGTTCTGAACGGGAAGAATTCCAATTTTACTCAGTTGTTTTATTGCTTCTGGTGTACAGTAAGGGCCAATTTTACTCAGTTGTTTTATTGCTTCTGGTGTACAGTCATCTCCATTTCTTTATTGTTTCTTAATATTTTCAACATTGTCATAAAGTACAAGGTGTTCTCACGCATTTGAGAACAGTTTGTGATTCAGACATAGAGGGTAGTGGATAAGAGCAGTGACTTTGGTGTTAATTAGGCTAGTCTGCCTAATCCCAGTCTCCAGGCCATGGACTGGTACTGGTCCAGGCCTGTTAGGAACCGGTCCCCACAGTAGGAGATGAGCTTGAATGTAATGCTCTTTAATCATCCTGAAACCATCTCCCAACCCTGTTCTGTGGAAAAATTGTCTTCCACGAAAACGATCCCTGATGCCAGAAAGGTTGGGAACTGCTGGATTAGATAGGTTAGTTTGCCACTTATTAACATAGTTAACTCATTCAGGCAAGTTATTTATAATTTATCTGGGTATTTTATCATTTCCAAAATGGAAGAAATAATCTGTCTCCCAGGATTGTTGTAGGGATTAAAGAGGTAATCTGTGGGAACTGTTCTTTAGGCACTCAGTGCGTGTTAGCAGGTTTATCCCCTTCCTCCTCCTCCTCATTCAACCAAAGTTTCTGAGCTCCTCCTCTGCATGGTAGGAATACTGATTCTAAAGACATGTAAGTGGATATACAAGAAAATATCTCTCTTCTTCAGGAGTCTGAAGAAAATTATAAACCGAATACACACATTGGAGCCAAAGTAAGCCAATATAGGTAGCCTAAATTATGAATATAAAATCTTTGCAGTAGATACTTCATAAGAGAAGCCAGTGGGTAAGACCAGGAGAGACAAAGCAATGACTACATTAAAATTCAGAAATCCACTAACTAAATAGAAATGCTAGGGTTCTGTATTGTAAAGATCAGGTCCATGTGGAGTACAGATGACATATACAAAACAATGTTGAGTGATGCAGTCACCAACTTCCCATGATAGTAGCTGTCGATGACTACCGTAGGCAGCAGAAATTCTGATAGGTACTATAATAGAAACATTAATAAGTGAGAAGAAAGGAGTGTTTAAGAACCTGAGGGGTCAGGGAAATTAATTTTTGCTCCTGAATTTATTCTTGAAGTGTGAGCAGTCATTCCTCATTCATTTATTTGCTAAATATTTACTGAATACACCTACTATGTGCTAGTTGCTATTTTAGGTGCTGGGAATATAGGAGAGAAGACAGAAGACATGTGTGGCTAAGTGGGATGAGCCACTGGCCTGGGAACCAAAAGGTTGCCAGTTTGATTCCTGGTGGGGGCACATGCCTGGATTGTGTTCCAGGACCGCTGTTAGGGGTGTGCGAGAAGCAACGATTGATGTCTCTCTCACACATGGAAGTTTCTTTCCCTCTCTTTCTCCCTCCTTTCTCCTCTCTCTGAAAATAAATAAAATCTTAAAAAAAAAAGGTAATGTTTCTTTTCTCATGAGGAGTTGAGCAATTAGAAGATTAATAGTACAGTTTACTGAATTAGGGAAGACTAGAAGGTAGAGGAGGTTTGGTGGGATAATGATGAGTTGTATTTGGTTAAGTTTGAGATGACAGATATCCATGTTGATAGAGATTTTATATTTGGTGATAGCATATAGTAATATTCTGGAGTTCAGAGGTTAAGGCCAGAGATAAATATTTGGGAATCATTGACATGTATCCTCTGGATTTGGTAATAAGGATTTCATTGCTATGACTTTGTCAAGTGTGGTCTCTCGGAATAGAAGCTAGATTGTAGAGAGGTATGATGTGAGAGATGGAATGAGAATATAAGGTTTCGGAGTAGAAGTGGCAACTATAGAATCCTCTTTGAGAACTTTTCTTGTGAAAAAGCAAGCAGAAAAATAGTTATTAGGCCTAGATTTGAGTTTTGGTTTTATACTTGCTTGGATGCAGTTATTTGAGTACCTTCTGTTAAGATACTTTATATACCTTACACAGTCCTCTTTAAAACATTGAGGTAGATATTTTTCCTCTTGTGACATGAGAGAGCTTTGTCTAGGGAAGTTAAATGACAGTCCAAGAATTTACCTGTATTTGGACTCACTCACTTTGATACCATATACAGGACACTTTTCATTATATCAAAATTTCCCTTGTACTTTTATGAACTTGGTCAAATCCCATCTACCTTAAAGTTTTTGAAAGGATTACAAGATGAAAGATTTGTAAATTGACTTTTGTATAAGCTGTAAATTGACACAGATTCCTTGGGAGAATCGACTTGATTTCCTCTTGTAAAGTGAGAAATTTTAGTAGGTAACAATATGAATCATCTAGCTAATTGTTAATGTTACTTAACACAAAAAGCTAACTCATTACAGTTAATAAAAATTATGCAGGCTCTGGCTGAGTAGCTCAGTTGGTTAGAGTGTCATCCCGATCTGTCAAGGTTGCAGTTTGATCTCTAGTCGGGCACTTACAAGAAGCAACCAGTGAATGCATGAATAAATGGAACAACAAATCAGTGTCTTCCTGTCTCTCTCAAATCAGTAATGAAAAAAATTATGCAAACAAACATTTGGAAACTTAGGAGAAACTATTGTAGCTGCCTCAATAATAGTGTGTTAGTCTTGTATTTTGCATGTATACTTTGCATCACATATCACATGGTTGTAATTGTAAAGAGCATTTAAAAAAATCTAACTCTGAACTTCTTATTCTAGATAGGATGTGAAAGAATTTGTCAGACTCCAGAAAGACCCCAGGAAATGAGCAGAAATTAAAAAATGGGTCCTTTATGGAAAAGTTAAATAAGAATTATTAAATCTGGATTAGTCAAATTTGAATTAAATAGTGATTTGCAACAAACCAGTGGATATCATAATTGTCTGGAGAGCTGAACAAAACAGATGATGTCTTTTGACAGAGTCACGTTGATTAAACATTTGAAGAAGCCATTGTACGTCCCCCCATTGCTGGAGATGTTTTAGAATGATTTGAAAGACTGAATGGTTTTTATTTGGTAATATAAAGAATTGAACCCATCACATATTTTGAAATCATTATGTATTGGGTTCAATTTTTAATATTAATGAAAAAAGACTAAGTATTGCTTATGTGGATTTTGTTATTTTCATACTTTTCTTGTTCATTATATGATGAGCTAGGGCTTTGGCCATTTATTTAAAAGATTATTTAAATTGATTTTTAGAGTGGAGAGAAATACCGATTTTTTGTTTCATTTATTTATGCATTCATTGGTTTCATTGGGGATTTAACCCATTACCATAGCATATCAGGGTGACACTAACCAATTGAGCTACATGTCCAGGGCTAGCCATTTACTTTAAAAGTTAAATTTATGTTTTGTTATAATTTTTTTTTTAAATATCATGTGGATGCCTCCTTTCTTTTAAATCAAAAACATGCCCTGGCTGGTGAGGCTTAGTGGATTGAGTACCAGTCTGTGAACTGAAAGGTCGAAGATTTGATTCTCCGTCAGGGCACAGGCCTGGGCTGTGGGCCAGGTCCCCAGTTGGGGGCGTGTGAGAGGCAACCTATCGACATCTCTTACAATGTAAGAGAAACTTCAATGTTTCTCTCCCTCTCTTTCCTTTCCTCTCTAAAAATAAAAATAAATAAAATACTTAAAAACAAAGGGAAATGCAGAAATTTAAGATGTCATGACACTATGTTGATTTTTTAAAAATACTGGTTTATCATTAGTATTTGTTGTGATCAGAGACTTCAGAATCTTCTGATGTGACTGCTCGCATTTGAACTGTAAGGTGCTTGATGTTTGGCTAGGCCTTGCTTTCTCATTAGTGATCCTGTTCTACCACCATACTCACAGGGCATGATTTCAATTAATTTTGGTGCTTTGTCTCTATTAGCTTATTTAGTCCTCACAATCATGTTTGAAGTAGAGATTGTTATTAATTCTTAAACATTAAGTTGCCATCTACCATCACCTTTGAGGCTGTTAAAAATTAGGGCATTGCCCTGGCTGGTGTGGTTCAGTGGGTTGATTGCCGGCTTTTGAACTGAAAAGTTGCTGTTTGATTCCCAGTCAGTGCTCATGCTGGGTTGTAGTCCAGGTCCCCAGTTTGGGGGTGTGTGAGAGGCAACTGATCACTGTTTCTCTTCCTCTCTTTCTCCCTCCCTTCCCCTCTCTCTAGAAATGAATAAATAAAATTAAAAAAAAAAAACTAAAATAAAACTAGAACATTAAGTCTTAAAATTCTAAGGGCCAGTGGTGTCATGTCTCTTTGTATTGGTTGATACACAGTGAGTAGGAGTAGAGTAGTAGTTTAAGTCAAGTGGCATCACTGTCTAGGTCTATAATTAGATTATTATGCACTGGCAGAGGATAGGCTGCAAAATATGTTCCATGATTTTGTTGGCTTCCTCTGAGGTGAAAGTAGCCAATTTCAAGGTGACTTGAAAGTCGTATACTGAAATTACTTGAGTGTAGCCTATTGTTCCACACTAAAGTTTGCGTTTGGAGTTGGTACATGGTTAAAGAGATTTCTGGTATCAAGTTCATGTTTTTCCTTGAATGGAAACCTGAGTGGTGCAGAATGTTCTACATGATAAGGTTGGTATATTGCGTCCCTCATTACCTCTTCTTTCAGACTTCAGTGTGAAGTAAAAATATAGTGGCCACAAATCTGAACCAGTAATGGGATGGGATTATTTTTATGAATGGAATAGTTTATGTCAATAATGGGACCAGCAAAGATATTAAATGTACCCATTTTCTTTTTGAGTATTAGCTAGTTTTTTCTTTTTTTAATCATAATCAGAAGTAGTACTAGATATGTTAATGCAGACCTGCTTTAGGGAACCTTGCTGGAAGATTTTTATCACATTTTAACTGGCAAGGAAAGGGGTAGTGTCTCTTAATTTTATTTAAAAAACTGTACATTTAAGAAACTAGAATGTTGTCTCTTGCTGATTAAACAGCATTTATACTTCGAGAACTTTGGGTACTTTTTGTGTTTTTCTGAATGTATTTTTTTACATCAATAAAAAGTTTACTAGGCAAAAAGTATAGTACTAGAGTATATTTTACTGAAATGTAGCCTTCATTATCTTACTTCACAGGTCTTAAAACTTTAATTCGGTATCTTTTTTCTTTATCAGCTGTGGACTCCATGGTATTTAAACTGAGCATGGTTTTTGGAAGTACATTTCTATCCCCTTTATTAACCAATTTTTAATGTTACTTTTAACAATTATTATTTTTTAAAAGATTTTATTTATTTATTTTTAGAGAGAGGGGAAAGGAGGGAGAGAGGGAGAGAAACACTGATGTGTGGTTGCTTCTCACGTGCTGCCCACTGGGACCTGGCCTGCAACCCAGGCCATGTGCCCTGACTGGGATCAAACTGGCGACCCTCTGGTTCTCAGGCTGGCACTCAGTCCACTGAGCCACAACAGCCTGGGCATATTTTCTTTTTATTTTCTTTATTACCCAAATAAGAATTAGTGAAGTGAGCTTTTCTTTGCTAGTATTAATCACCTATTAATAAAATTATAGAAGTAGCACCAGGAGTGAAACTGACTGGAAACAAATTCTAGCTCTCCAATTACTATTTGTTGGTGTTAGTTACTCAAACTGTCTTGCTTTACTTTCACAACTATAAAATGGGGATTCTGGTAGTACACATTTCATAGGGTTTTAAATAAGGTAATTCCTGTATCTTATTTAAAAGACATAGTGCCTGACGTATAATAAACACTAAATATGTTTTGGATGCTGATACTATCTTTTATGGTGATAAAGTGCACATATCATGAAGTTTACAATTTTGACCATTTTTTCTTTTGGGGTGACATTGGTTAATAAAATTATAGGTTTCAGGTGTACAATTCTATAATACATCATCTGAATATATGTGCTAATCACCTGCTGCCCCAAGTCAAGTCTCCTTTCATTGTCATTTATTCCCCCATACCCTTTTCTGCCTCTCCCAATTTTGATCTACATCCACAATGTTGTATAACTGTCACCAGTATCTAAGCTAAAACTTTTCCATCACCTAAAACAAAAACTTAACCTTTAGCGATAACTCTGCATTATTCCCTTTCCCCAGCTTTGATAACCTCTGTTCTAACTGTTGTAGCATGAATCTGAACTTAATCTCTTTTATAGCTGAATAATATTTTATTATATGTTCATACCACATTTTGTTTACTCATTCATCTGTTCAGGAATGCCTGTGTTGTTTCCATGTTTTGGCTGTTTGGAATATTAGTGCACAAGTGTCTGAGTCCCTGCTTTCAATTATTTTGGGGATATACCTAAGAGTCGAATTGCTGAGTCATGGTAATTCTGTGTTTTAACTTTTTGAAGGACCTATTATTGTCTTAATCATCATTGCCATCATTTGGTGAGGTAGATGTATTAGTGATCTTGTTTTGAAAATTATTTTTAGTACCTCGATACTGTTAGCATTGTGGTATGCATGTTTTATTGGGAAATTATATGCATGATCTTTTTACTCCTTGCATTGACATTTTTGATGTGGAATATTATGTATAATACCGTGAAGCTGGACTTGTATTCTATTTTTTCTGTTTTTAATTAAATTTCATTTTGAGCTAATTGTAGTTTTAATCTAAGAAATAACAACAACAACAAAAAATCCCCCATGCACCCTGCCTACTTTCTCCCAGTGGTAGAAATTTTGCAGAACTATATATACTATAGCCATGATGTTGACATTGATATAGTCAAGATACAGGACAATTCTGTCATTCCATTGTTCTTTCATGGTGCCCTGTTATAGCCATATCCAGTTCTCTCTCACTCCCATGCCTTTCTTAATTTCTGACTACCACTGTCTTCTCCATTTCTATATTTTTTATTGTTTTGAGAATATTATACAATAATGGACTCCAAAAAGTATGGCACTTTTTGGAATGGAATCATTAGCATGAAAGTTTTTGAGATTACCTCCCCATCAATTTAAAAAGTTATATACATAACATAAAATTTACTATGTGAAACATTTTTAAGTATACAGTCATGTTGTACATTTCATGTTGTTTTGCCACCATTAACACCATTCATCTACAGAACTCTTTCACCTTGCGAAATGGAAACTCCATACCCATTAAATACTAACTCCCTCACTCCCTTTTCCCGCCAGCCCAAGGCAACCACCATTTTACTTTATGTCTCTCAAGATTTTGACTACTTTAAGTACTTCATGTGAGTGGAATCATATAGTATTTTTCCCCATGATTGGCTTGTTTCACTTAGCATAGTGTCCTTAAAGTTCATCCAGGTTGTAGTTCATGTCAGAATTCCCTTCCTTTTTGAGGCAGAATAGTATTGTATATATAGACCGTATTTGGTGTAACTGTACATCCATTGGTAGCACTTGGGTTGCTTCCACATTTTAGCTATTGTGAATAATGCTGTTATGAACATGAGTATGTAAGTGTCTCTTCAAGACTCTGCTTTCAGTTCTTTTGCGTGTATACTCAGAAGTAGAATTGTTAGATCATATAGTAATTTTGTTTTTAATTTTTTTGAGGAACCACCATACTGTGTCCATAGCTTTGCCTACTTTTTAAAATTGAGGGCAACATAAAAATTAAAGCCGCAAAATAGGTGAAGTAATACATTGTACCAATCTGTCACGGCAAGGATCCCAGTTTAAATATGATTAAATAAATAATTTTAATTCTTTTTCTTTTCTTCTTTTTCCCCCTTAGAGAATGGGACAGTTGTTTATCTATTCAGGAAACTTTTTTTGAATGTCTCCTATGTATCTGTTGTAATTTGGGTTTCAGCAGTGAACAAAACAGAAGTCCTTGCTTTCATGGAAGATACAAGCCATTGGTTTTTTTAAAAATACCTTTCCTGGAATAGAGGTAGATTTTTAGACTGGAGGTGTCAAACAATTAAGCTAGCAATTTGTACAGATAAAAAATTGATTTTGAGGTACCAGTTAAACAGACTTGGTGCTTTTAAATAATATGATAAGTTTACCTTATGCAGTAGTTGGTCCTCTGTATCCATGGATTCCATCTCGTTGCTGAGAGACCTACAATAGTCCGTCTGTACAGACTTCTTACTTTTTGGCATTATTTTATAAACAATACAGTATAACACATTTTTACATTGATTTAGGTACTATTAGTAATTTATGGATGATTTAAAGTATATTGGAGGATATGCATAGGTTATATGCAAATGCTATGTCATTTTGTGTAAGGGACTTGAGCATCCTTGGATATTAGTATATGCAGACGTCCTGGAGCTAACTCCCTTGCACCCCTAGGCATGACAGCATTATTTGAAGAGGAACTGAAGTCTAAGCAGTGGGCATTTTAAATTTCCTGTTAGGAAGGCAATCTGGTGTTATTAGTACATTTGACTTGGAGTCAAGATATACCTAGTTACTAGTTACTACAAGACCTCCTTGTCTAGATCCTGATCTGAGAGGTAAAGCTTTCAGCTTTTTACTGTTGAGTATGATGTTTAAGTGCAGCCTTGTCATATATGGCTTTTATTATGTTAGGGTACATTTTTTCTAAACTTGTTGAGTTTTTATCATGAAAGGGTGTTGAACTTTGTTAAATGCCTTTTCTGCATCTCTTGGGGTGATCTTATGTTCATATGAATGATGGTCCCATTCTGTTAATGTAGTACATCACATTTATTGATTGTGCATGTTGAATACACCTTGCATCCATAACTGCAACTGATCATGGGATATGATCCCTTTAATGTGCCATTGAATTAGGTTTGCTAAAAGTGTTTTGTTGAGGATTTTTGCAGCTATGTTCATCAGGGATATTAGCCTATAATTCTTTTCTTATAGTCCCCTTGTATGGCTTTGGTATCAGGATATTGCTGGCTCTGCAAAATGATTTTGGAAGTGTTTCTTCCTCTTTGATTTTTTTGGGAGAGGCTGAGAAGAATTGGCATTAATTCTTCTTTGAATGTTTGGTAGAATTCACCAGTGAAGCCATTTGATTTTGGGTTGGAAGATGTTTGGTTACTGTCTCAGTCTCCTTGTTACTAATCTGTTCATATTTTCTATTTCTTCATGATTTAGTGTTGGTATGGTGTGTGATTCTGGGAATTTATCCATTTCTTTTAGGTTATCCAATTGGTTGGTGTATAATTATTCATAGTAGTCTCATGATCCTTTTTATTTCTGTGGTATCAGTTATTGCTACCTTAAAGGATTGTTCTTTGTCTTTTGAGGGTTTGCTTATAGTCTTCTGCATCTGGTGTTGGTGTGCATCTCTGAATTCATCTTACATGTAGTTTTTTGAGCTTGTATTTTTATATTTAGGTTTTTAATTAAAATTGGTAAGTTTTTTAGCCTATTTACATATTTTCTTTGCCTCTTTTTCTCTTCTCCTTTTGGGATCCCTATGATATTTTTTAATTACAATTACATTCAGTATTATTTTGTATTATTTCCAGGTGTCCCTGTGACACATATTTTAGTCCACTGAATGGTGTTCCATAGATCCCTTAGAGTGTTTTTTTTTTATCTTTTTTTTTCCTCGCAGCCTCAGTAATTTCCATTGTCCTGTCTGTAAGTTCACCTGTTCCTTATTTTGCGTGCTGAAATCTTCCTTTGAATCCCATAAGTGAATTTTTCATTTTAGTTATTGTACTTTACATATCCAGAATTTCTTCTTGGTTTCTTTTGAGGTTTTCTATCTCTTTACTGATATTTCCATTCTGTTCACACATTGTTTTCTTGGATTTCTCCACATCCATGTCTTCCTTTAGTTCTTTGAGCATCTTTAAGACAGTTATTTTAAAGGAAGTTTTTGACTAATACGTGAACCATTCAGTGCTTTTCACAGCAGTTTCTCTTGACTTTTTTTCCCTTTAAATGGGCCATATTTCCTGTTTCTTTTTGGGGGGTGGCTACCAAATTACTTTATTTGAAGGAATGGTGCAAATGAAAGAATATAAGTGGATGATTTGGTATAAGTTACAGAAAAGGTAAAGGTAACTCCAGCATGTGTGTACTGCTTTGGTGACCAGGGCGGTCACCTCCCTGGCTGTGGGAAGCGGCCTGAGGCTGCTGTCTTCAGTGTCTCCCAGGGTGTGTTTGTCAGAAAGATGCTCTGCCATGCCAGTTTCAGGTGCCCCAGCCTGCGCAAGATGGTTATTACATTGTCACCCAGTTCTTGGATAGATTTCACTTGTTCATTCAGGTAGTGTCAATGAAGTCATACAGTGAGGGTCATTTTTTGTCAGTGGCCGGTTTGTACAAGTCTAGTAGTGACTGATTCACACTTTTTTCCAAGTATAATGCACACTCCATTACATTAAGCCTATTCTGCCAGTTATCACAGTGTAGTTTCTTGGTATTCTGAAGGAAGATTTGGCCACCTTGTTCATTCTGCAGCTTCATCAGTTTTTCAGCATGTTTCCTCTCCTCATAAGATTGGTGAAGAAAATATTTGGCAAAGTTCTTCAAAGCCCCATCATTGTGATCAAAAAGGAAAGAAATGGATAGGTAGATGGAGGAAGCATAGTCCTCTAGGTTGCTCTGGTGACCTTGGATCCTGATGGTAGTTCTGGCGCCACCTGTGAGGTAGACAAGGTGGTCATGGTGGGTGACTGAGGAAAGGTGGCTGTGTGATGCTGGAGTGGTAGCAGGGGGCTTAGGGCCAGTGCAAGGACACTGTGAGGAGGTGGTGGAAGGCTGGCTGGGGTGGGAGTTGAGTGAGTGTTGGATTTGGTCTGAGCAATATCGAAGCAGGAAAGCACAGTGATTTTGGGTGAAGATTGTCATGCCATATTTTCCTGTTTCTTTGCACATCTTGTGATCTTTTAAAAAATATATTTATTTTTAGAGAAAGGGGGAGGGAGAGAGAGAGGGTGGAAGAAATGTTGATGCGTGAGAGAAACATGGATCAATTGCCTCTCGCATGCTCCCAGCTGGGGACCTGGCCCACAACCCAGGCATGTGCCGTGACTGGGAATCGAACCAGTGACCCTTTGGTTCGAAGTCCAGTGCTCAATCCACTTAACCAAACCAGCCAGGGCATGGTGTGTTTTTGAACACTGGACATTTGACTATAATACTCTGGTAACTCTGGAAATCAGATTCTCCCTTCCCCCAAGGTTTGTGGGTTTTTTTTTGTTATCATTAGTTCTTTTATTGTTGCATTCTATCTCTGCCCTGAGGTCTAAGTCTCCTTACATCTTTTGGGAGCCTTTCTTTGGACCTGCACTGTCATTTTTAATTTTACCCATGTATGTAGTTGTTTTGAGTCTTCTAGTCTTTAATGTCTGATTCCTCAAAGGGGAAAAGCAAAAAATAAAAGGGAAAAAAAGTTACCTACTCATTATAGTTTTTGGAAGTCAACCTCAGCTGGATGGGGAGGATTTTGCAACATTGTGGGGAGGTATAACAATAATGGCTGCCCAGTTTGTTTGTAACTCTGGGATCAAAAGAAGCAGTCAGAGCATAGATCCCATTATTTGGAGAACAGGGTTGTTTTAAGAATCCTAGCTCCTGCAAGCTTTGTGCAAGTGGCTCTAGGAGCTGGTGTACCACTGTCTGCCTGGCTGGAGGTGGGGACTGTGCTAAAAGCTGAAATTGACCAATTTTAACAATTTGCAGTTCCAGTTATCCCCTGGAAGTTGCAAGCTTTCAACAGACTCCACAGAGTTCCAAAATAGTTACATACTCTGCCAATGCAGTTGTTAGGTGGGCAGACAGATTCCCAAGGTGTTTTATCGGCCATCTCCCCAGAATTCTCTTAGTATTTTTAAGACAGGCCTGCCAGTAACAAGTTTATTCATTCATATTCTTTCCTCTCCCCCAATTTTAGAAAGTATTTCACAATTTTTGAGAGATAAGCTTTTCTGGGTATAAGATGCTTGGTTTATAATTTTTTTCCTTTAAGTGTATTATCTGATTGCCTCCTGACTGCCTCATTGTTTCTGTTCAGAAGTCAACTGTTAATCACCCTGGGTTCCCTTGTAAATAGCTAGTTTTCTTGCTAGTTTTAGGATTTTCACATGGTGTTTTTCAGTTTTAACATTTTTAATATGAAGTGTCTGTAGGTGTCTTTGCTTTTTTTTTTTTTAAGGTTTTATTTATGTATTTTTAGAGGGAGAGGAAGAAAGAAAGGGAGAGAAACATTGACGTAAGAGAGAAACATCAGTTGGGTGCCTCTCCCATGCACCTGGACTTGGGACCAAACCCCACAATGCAGCATGTTCCCTGACTGGGAATTGAACCAGTGGCCTTTTGCTTTTTGGAGCAATGCCCAACCAACTGAGCCACACTGGTCAGGGCAGAATGTCTTTGCTTTTATTCTCATTGGAATTTATTGAATTTCATGGGTGTGTAGTGTATGTTTTGAATAAATTTTCAAAGTTTTCTGACATTATTTCTTTGAATATTTTTTCTCTCCTCTCCTTTCTGTGCTTCCATTATGCAGATGTTGATGTGCGTAATGGTTCTCACATACCTCTGAAATTCTCATCGTTTTAGTCCATTGTTTTTTCTCTGTTTTCTGGCTTTCATAATCTCTCATCAGTCTATCTCCAAGTTTGCTTAGTCTTTCTTCTGCAGTTTGTTGAGCCCTTCTATTTTAAAATCTAGTTATACTTTTCAATCCCATTATTTTCCACTCGGTTCTTTATTCTAATTGCTGTCTTTATTGATAATTCTGTCTGACGTGACATTGTTGTCATACCTCCCTGCATTTGCTTTTTTACATTTTTTTCCTAAAGGTTTTATTTATTTATTTTCAGAGAGAGAAGGGAGGGAGAAAAAGAGGGAGAGAAACATTGATGATGTATGAGATCAGTCAGTTGCCTCTTGCATGCCTTCAGCTGGGGACAAGGCCCACAGTTCGTGGTCCTAACAGAATTGAACCAGTGACCTTTCAGTATGTAGGCTGGTGCTCAGCCCACTGTGCCCTATCAGCCAGGGCCCTTCACTTCTTCCTGGTTTCCTTTAGTTGTGAACATGTTTATAATGGCTGCTTTAAAATTGTTTCTGGTAAGTCCAATGTCTGGTGTCTGTTACAGACATTTTATGTTGCCTTCTTATTTTTTCCCACACTTAGTTACAAATTATTTTATTGTGATGGAAGCTGTTAAAGATTTATTCTCTTAGCTTTTATTTATTCTGGGTTTCTACCAGTTTAATTCCATGGCACTCAAATATATAATGCAGTATTATTAACTATAGTTAACATGCTGCACATTACATCTCTGGGACTTATTTATTTTATAACTGGAAGTTTGTACCTTTTGATCATCTTTGTTTGTATTTTCCCCCAATGTATGGATATACTTTTCTGTTCTAATATTTTGTTGGATAGTGGACATTTTAGAGAATACATTGTAGTAACTATAGGTACTGGCCCCCTTTCTCCAGGGTTTGTTATACTACTTGTTTGTGTATTTGTTTAATGGATGACTGGGTTGTTTTAGTAAAGTCTAGGATTCAGTTTCTGATATTGTTCCTCAGGGAAGTATTGTTTTAGAAATGCCCATAGGGTGAGATGATGTTTTAGGTTGGGCTCTTGTGCTTTCTTTCCCTGACTACATCTAGCTGTTAAACTCCAATAATTAATTGCCAGCTGATTGTTATATTGATTTTTAAGAATGCCCCAGGCCATAGATTGTTTTGCAGACTAATACCATGAAATTCTGGCTGCTTTGAAGGAGTAGTTTTTGAGGTTGGTGTTTAATTTTTGTTCTGACAGCAGGAGGGAGCAGCAGTTTTACTCTCTAGTACTCTTCTGAAAACTAACCTGCCTAAAGTTTAGCTTTTTTCTTGGTTCTCCTTCCAATTGCTTTTTACCACAATATCCACTGTTCTTTAAAATGCCTTTGACTTGAGCTTCTTTACCTTGTTTTGCAAATAAAGTTAGATCCTTTGGGAAGAAATTAGGTGTTACTGTGCCCACCTCCCCCCCTCCCCCCACCCTGGCAAAAATCTCTGAATTACAGCTCCAGAGATGTGAGAATGGACTCTGACAAGTTTCTTTGAGTGACAGCCTCATTCTAGGAGCTGAGAGCTTGGAGGGGCAGTGGGTCCTCTCTGCTTGCTTCTCCTGGTGTAGAACCACCAACTCTTGAGCTGGATGAAGAGTGGTCAACACCCTGCGATTCTCAGCGTACCTAGTCAAGGGAGTGCCTCAGTTCCACAAGTGAGGCTTCTCGGAAGAAGGGAGCCCCTACTTCTGAACTGTGCTTATTTGGGACTTAGCATCAACAACAATAGCTGAGGCAGGTCGGGAAATACTGACATACACTTTTTATAGGGAAGAAACCCCTCTGGGTACTGGGGTCATAGAGAGCCCTGTGTTTTTGGCAAGGGTCTGGTATGTAGTCTCTGCCTCTTGGAGTCAGGAGGTGTGTAAAGTGTGTAATAATATAACCTCTCTTTTTCCCCAGCACTCATTTAATGTGCTTAAAATATGTTAACTTAAAATCTTTCTCTTTTTAGGGTTAAATCACTATCCTTAAAGTCCATCCTCCCAAGAAGAAGGGACAGAAAGAAAGAGCTCTTTGTAAGAAAAGCTTGTGTATCCCATGAACGAGACAGTGGAAAACCGATTGGAGTGCAGCAGGACTCCTGAGCCAGAAATACGGCTCAGAAAAGGGTACCAACCTGATGGTACAGAGAGAAGTGATAATGGCAACTACCAAGGAGATTTGGAGCCTGTTTTAGAGGCATCTGCTCTTTCTGCTCATCATAAAAAAGTAAGTTGAGGTGGCAGGATGGTAAGTAAAGCCAAAGTTTATGGGAGTGTGGCTGGAGAGAGGATGGAGTTTTGAAAAGGAACCTTGAGCACGTTGTAAGTTTTGTTCAGGATCATTTTCAGTCTCTTATTCTTAAATTAACTAGGTATTACTCAATTTCGTAGTTATGCCTTTTCTGTTGATATTTAAAATCACACTTAATCTGCTTCATCTTGTTTGAGGAAGGAAATGTGTAGTGCTTTAGGGATGACATTATTGTTTATATTTTTGGAGAAATTCTAATTGTGTTCTGGAAGTACTTCTTCAGGTATGGTTTATCTCTGGTGCATACATTGGAAGTCACTAGAGTACTGGGAAAGGAAGGCAGATTTTCATCTTTCACTTCCCAGAGAAAAGAGCAGCCTTTATTCAGGCCACCATGATAAACCTAGAGAAAACAAAGGTAGAAATACCTGTAAACAGCACTAGAAAGTCATTGCTATAGATATTTTGCTATGTGCTTTGGAACCTTGCATTCAGTGTTGTGGCTCATATGGTTGGTTATTGCCATTAGTAGTTTGTGAAATTAATTTTGGTCCTACAAGCAGTGTTTAAAAAATTAAACAGCAAAATAGAATAAATATTATTGAGCTACATGCATACATTAATATACATTTATTTGATGAAATTACTTAGTTTTATATAGATACATGTTTATGTATATAGATATGAATAATATGCATTTCTTATTCTGGGTCATAGTTAAAAACATTTGGGCCTTTAATTGAAATTGCATCTTTACCATTCGTTATAAGAGATATGCTAATTATCTGGGTAATAGTGGTGCTGGTTTGAACTTCCGAGGGTTGTCTTGGCCATTGAAATCTTTTATAAAAATTTCACCAGGGCTTTTTAACGATATAGGCTACTGTGGCAAGAAATTTAAGGTCACTTCTTCTTTTATTCTTGGTAACATTTTGTAAGCTAACTTTGTACTAGATCGTGCTACAGTGACTGACCATTTAGATGTGTGCGTGCGTGTACTCCACGTGCACAGGCAGAGTAATAATTTATAGGATTAATAAAAAAGTATTTGCCTGCAATAACTGTGAGTGTAATTTGGTCTTAAGTTAGCATTACTGTTTAAAAAGAAGTTTTTCAGATATCTTAGGCAAGAATTTTTTTTCACATTTAAGATTTAGCTTTTTTGTTGCCATTTTACAGTAATGTGTACTAGCAGCTAAGACATTCCTATTTGGGCTGAGCAAACTGTGTTTCTCTCAGGCCTAAATAGTTGTATTCAGCTAATGAGAATTATCAGTAGGTTTGGATGAGTGAAATTTTTTAATCTTTTTTTTTTCTTTCTTGTAGTAAACACATAACATGAAATCTACCCTCCCACCTTCCAAAGATGTGCATGTTGGGTTAATTGGCAAGTTTACATTGTCCCAATCTGAGTGAATGGGGTTGTCTGTGAGTGTACCCTGTGGTGCAAGGGTATATACTCCAGGGTAGATTACTGCCTTGTACTGGGAGAGGCTCTGGCTAACTGTGACCCTGAACTGGGATAAGTGAGTTGGGAAATTATTCTCTTACTTATTTTTATTAATTGTTCTCGGATGCATGTACAGCTATATTTATTTCATTGTTTAATATTAAAAGTGCTTTGGGTCTTTACTTAGAAGTTTGGTAATGTTTTTGTGACCCTTGGTAATGTTTTTGCTATAGGAAGTTAATTCTTAGTTATATTAATTAGCTGATGGTAAAACTGGTTTTGTTACATGTCATTTCACATAAAATTGGAGTTTCTAAAAACCTATTGGTGTCAAGTGAGGACTTAGTGTACATACACCTTGTTGTACAGTGGATCTGTAGAACACACTCATTTTGTGTGACTGAAACTATACCCCTCAGCCCCTGGTAACCGCCATTCTATTTTCTTCTTCTGTGGGTTAACTAGTTTAGATACTTTATCTAAGTGGAATCACATAATATTTGTTCTTCTGTGATTGGCTTAACTTTACTACTCAACATAATGTCCTCAAGGTTTGTCTGTTGTAGCATATGACAAGCCTTCTTTTTTAAAAGCTGAGTAATAATACATTGTATCTATATACCACATTGTTTTTGTCCATTTGCCCGCTATGGACATTTAGGTTGTTTCTATCTCTGCTACTGTGAGTAATGCTGCAAATATCTCTCAAGATACTGTTTTCAGTTCTTTTGGATAAATACCCAGCTGAGCAAACTGTGGGAACTCTGAACTGAGCAAAAGTGGGATTGCTGATCATACGGCAATTCCATTATTAATTTTTTGAGGAACTTCTAGACTGTTTTGCAAAGCAGCTGCATTATTGTACATCCCCAACAGTGCACAAAGGCTCTGATTTCTCCACAGCCTCAACAACACTTGTTATTTACTTTTTTTTGATAATGGCCATCCTAACACATGCGACATGGTGTCTCGTAGTTTTGATTTGCATTTTCCTATGATTAGTCATGTTGAGCGTCCTTTTCAGTGTCTGTTGGCCACCTGCATGACTTTGGAGAAATGTTTATTCAAGTCTTCTGCCAATTTTTAAATGAGGTTATTTAAAAAAATTTTTTTTCATCTTGTAAGATTTGAAATTTTTATTTTTTTAAATATATTTTATTGATTATACTATTACAGTTGTCCCATTATTTTTCTCCTCTTTATTCGCCTTCACCCTGCACCCTCCTCCCACCAGCTTTCCCTCTCTCCCCCTTTTAGTTCATGTCCATGGGTCATACATATAACCCATTTGACTTCTCCATTTCCTATACTATTCTTAACCTCTCCCTGTCTATTTTGTACCTACCATTTATGCTTCTTATTCCCTGTACCTTTTCCCCCATTCTCCCCATGTGCCCCCCACCCCACCCCACCATAACCTTCCCGCCATAACCTTCCATGTGATCTCCATTTCTGTGATTCTGTTCCTGGTCTACTTGTTTGCTTAGATTTTTTTTTTTTAGGTTTGGTTGTTGAAAGTTGTGAGTTTGTTGTCTTTTTCCTGTTAAAATTTTTTATCTCCTTTTTCTTAGATAAGTCCCTTTAACATTTCATATAATAAGTGTTGTTGATGATGAACTCATTTAACTTGACATTATCTGGGAAGCACTTTATCTGCCCTTCCATTCTAAATTAAAGCTTTGCTGGATAGAGTAATCTTGGTTGTAGGTCCTTGCCTTTCATGACCTGGAATACTTCTTTCCAGCCCCTTCTTGCCTGTAAGGTTTCTTTTGAGAAATCAGCTGATAGTCTTATGAGAACTCCTTTGTAGGGAACTGTCTCCTTTTCTCTTGCTGCTTTTAGGATTCTCTCCTTATCTTTAATCTTGGATAACATAATTATGATGTGCCTTGGTATGTGCTTCCTTTGGTCCAACTTCTGTGGGACTCTGAACTTCTTGAACTTCCTGGAAGTCTGTTTCCTTTGCCAGATTGGGGGAGTGCTCCTTCATTGTTCAAATAAGTTTTCAATTTCTTACTCTTCCTCCTCTCCTTCTGGCACCCCTATGATTCGTATGTTGGAATGTTTAAAATTATCCAGGAGGTTCTTAAACCTCTCCTTATTTTTTTGAATTCTTATTTCTCCATTCTGTTCTGGTTGACTGTTTATTTCTTCCTTGTGGGCCAAACTGTTGATTTGAATCCCAGTTTCCTTCCCTTCACTATAGGTTCCCTGTACATTTTCCTTTATTTCACTTTGCATAGCCTTCACTTCTTCCTCTATTTTGTGACCATACTCAACCATTTCTGTGAACATCCTGATTACCAGTGTTTTGAACTCTGCATCTGATGTATTGGCTATCTCTTCATTCCTTTAGTTATATTTTTGGAGCTTTGATCTGTTCTTTCATTTGGGCCATATATTTTTTGTCTTGGTGCGCCTGTTATGTAGTAAGAGGTAGAGCCTTAGTTATTCCCCAGGGTGAGGCAACTCATATTGTCATTGCTGTGTTGTGGTGCTTTATGTGGGGGAGGGGTTGTAGAGGGAACAGTGCTGCTTGCTCAGCTCTTGGCCAGCTTTCAGTCACTTCCTCTGCTACCCACAAGCAAATTGGGCCCTTCTGGTGCTGATTCCCAGGTGAGTGGGTTTGTGTATTGTAGGACCGTGTGGATTTCTCTAGTGAACTTTCCTGTGAGGCCCAGAGTTTCTCCCACTGCAGCAGTTTCCACAGATTTTTAACAGTCAGAGGTTTTGAGGCTTTATTTTTCTGTTCTGGGAACCCTGGGTTGCACGGTCTATCTCGCTCCCCAGTTGTTCTTCCTGGTTTATCTGCATGCAAATGTGGCACCACCCGGTCCACAAGCTGCTGCCTTGCCGCCTCAAGTCCTCTCTGCCCCAGCTGCTCAATCCGCCCCTCCTCACCATCTGGATGAATGTTTCTTCTTTAACTCCTTGGTTGTTGGACTTCCATACAGTTGATTTTCTGGCAGTTCTGGTTACTTATTTTTTTTAATTTGTTGTTGTCCTTTTGGTTGTGTAAGGAGGCAATGTGTATCTATTTACCTTACACCTCCATCTTGGCTGGGAGTCCTATTTTTATTTTTTTGCTATTGAGTTCTTAGGAGTTCCTTATATATTTTGGATATTACCCCTATAAGGTATATGGATTGCAAATATTCTCTCCTATTCCTTAGGTTACATTTTCACCCTGTTTATTGTTTTCTTTGCTGTAAAGAAGCTTTTTAGTGTAACATAGTCCTGTTGTCTAATTTTGCTTTTGATGTCATTTCCAAGAAATCATTGTCAAGATAAAAATTATGAAGCTTTTCTTCTGTTTTCTCCTAGGACAGTTATAGTCTCAGGTTTTATATTTAAGATATTTTTTTTTACTTAAGGCATTGTGAAGTGATTTTTTTTATATGGTATAAGATAAGGATATAATTTCATTTTGGGGCACACCATTTGTTGCAGAAACTGTCTTTTTCCTATTGTGTAGTCTTGCCACTCTTGCCAAACATCATTTGACTATATATGTGTCAGTTTATTTATGGGTTCTCTATTCCAGGGGTTCCCAATCTCTGGGCCATGGTCCAGGTCCGGGCCTGTTAGGAACTGGGCCACACAGCAGGAGGTGAGCTTGAATATAATGCTCTTGAATCATCCTGAAACCATCCTCCTACCCCTGGTCTGGAAAAATTGTCTTCCATGAACTGGTCCCTGGTACCAAAAAAGTTGGGAACAGCTGCTTTATTCTTCCATTGTTCTGTATTGTATCTTTATGGCAGTACCATACTATTTCTGATTACTGCAACTTTGTAATATGTTTTGAAGTAAGGAAGTGCGATGACTCTGGCTTGGTTGTTCTTTATCAAATCTTTATGACTATGCAGTATCCTTTCTTATTTCATACAGATTTTAGGATTATTTTTCTATGACTGGGCTTAAGGGAAGTGGAAATGCAATAAGTAAATAGTAGAGGGTTGATCAGGTTATTGAACACAGGGTCATAGCCTTATGAAACAGGTTATTTATTTTCCCTGAGTTGTTTTTGTCATATGTCATAGGATAGTACATGATGTATGTGTTCCTTTCCAGTTAAAAATAAGGTTCAGATTTTTATCAATTTCTTGATATTAAATGTTTTCAGAGGTTTTCAAATGTACACACTGAACTGTTCTGGAATATACTCATATCCAGTTTAAAGAACTGATAGTGATAATGTAATACATCTGGCAGTTTCTAGAAGTGACTGTAACTGAATACTTAGTAAAGGCTGATGGAAGTGGAGAGGAGGAAAGGAGAGAGTGTGTGTAGGCATTTCAAGTAACAGGAGGAGTAATGTGCAGGTAATGAGTCTGAAAACAACTTGGCATGTTTAAGAAGTGTAGTGAATGGATGGGGGAAGATGGTAAAAAATAATGAAGTAAAAAACATGTAGGTAAGGACTCTTATAAGCTATGACATGGAGAAGTGCTTTGGTTGCCATTAGGTTTTAAGCAGGGAAGTAATAAGACCATATTTATGTTCTAAAAATTTAAGTTTTGGCCCTCATGGGAAGACAGTATATTATGGGTACATTTGGGAGGGGTGATGAAACTGTAGATGAGCTAGAAGTCTGCCACAGAAATTCATGAGAGTAGTTTAGTCTGGGTTGGTAGTGATAGTGAGTGAAATTGGCAAGAAGTGGGTATATTTGAGCTATGCTTTGGAAGTAGAGTTGACAGAATTGGCTGGTGGATTGGATGTGATGGTTCAGGGAGAAGGAATTGACAAGAATGACTCTGAAGTTATGATATGAGTCATTGGATCAATGAATGTTATGATACTGTATTCTGAGACCGGAAAAGCTAAAGAGGATGAATTTGAAGTGTGGAATTCCAGAGAGGTCTGTGCTGCAGATGATCATTTAGGAAGTAGCCTCAGTATAGATGTTATTTATAACAATTGAAGTGGTTAAGGTTACATATGGGAGGAAGAATGAAGAGAGCGATAAGAGAAGGGTGCTAGGATCCAGCCTGAAGAACATCAGCATTCACAGGGTCTTCGAAGGAGAGCAAGCAAGTAGAGGAAGCTAAAAAAGAAAAGTCTGTGAGAGATAGGGGGAAAACCCAGGAAAATATAATATCACAAAAAAACCAAAATGTATTTCAAGAAGGAGTGGGGGGAGCTGTGGTTTGTGTCTGGTGCTGCTCAACTTTAGATCAAGGATGAAAAAGTGACCATTGGTTCTGGCAACATGGTGTTCATTGCTGAACTTAAGAGCTGGACAGTTGGGAACAGAAGCCAGATATTGGAGAAGATCAAATTGTGAGTAGCAGGTGATAATTATTCATGGCACATGTAATAAACAATTCTTTTTCTGTCATGGGAAAAGATGTTCAAACAAGTGAACTTTTCTCCAAGTGTGGTTCCTGTGTGCTGACATTATTTTAAAATTTTCTGGTTTTCCATGCATAATAATAACAATTATTCAATAGAATTACATTAAAAAACCTTTAATTTTTTGGCTTGTTCTTTCTTAAATGAGTACATTTGCAGTCTACTGATGATAAATGTATAGATATAAGTATTTATTTTGGAGGCATCTTGGATTACAAAAGGAATACTTATTAAGACTAAAAAGTAGATGTTGTAACTCTCTAAATTTGTGGACCATCTTTTCTGAATTCTGTAGGCTTGTGCTTGGAATCATGCTATGCTTACTTTCCTGGTACTTTAATAACAAAATGTGAATTATGAAATATAAAACAACTATCTTCAGTGCAGATGTTCTGGTAATTTTATGTCTCAACGTGTTCATAATATACATATTAAATACTGTTGAAAAAACAAGATAAAATAATATATATATTATAATTTATAAAGTCAGATACACTGATATTTAGAGTTATGTAAATATTTAAATATTACTGTACCAGAAGAACCATATTCCTGTGTTAGTCAGCTTTTTTCTGCAGGAATTAAATAATCCAAAAGCTCAATGACTTACAATAAACATAGACATTCCATGAGGGCTGTAGGTCCAGTGAGATTGATTGCTCTAGGTTGACAGCCTATTGCAGGCTGGCTCCACATGTCTTCTCTCTCATTCTCAGACCCAGGCAGAAAGATACTGGAGACTTCCTGGGGCATGTTCTCATGGCAGATTGCAAAAGTCCCAGAGAATAAGCCAAATCACACATTTGCATTTAAAGTTTTTGCTATATGTATGTTACATGTTACTTATCATCTATTGAGCGAAGGAATTATGCAGCCAGGTTCAAAGACAAATGGAATGGGGATTATATTGCTGTTTGGGGGAGGAGTCTTCTTCTCCCAAGAGCATGCTGTGAAATGAATCAGTTACTAATTTATTAATTTTTAAAAGCTGGTTAATAAGTTCTTGGTAATAATTCAGAATGCCTTCTTTTTTAGGAAGGTTGTTTCTTATGTTCCTTCATCTAGAGGCATAGTATGATCAGGGCCTAATGAGGAGAAAGGCCATGTTTACCAGAAGGAGTAGATCTCAGGTTGGGATGCACTACATAGGGGGAGCTTTTGGCCAAAAAGACTTTTTTTTAGAGCATTTTTAGGTTCACAGCAAAATTTAGGAGAAAGTACAGAGATTTCACACATACCCTTTGTCCTTACACATACATAGCCTCCTCCATTATTAACATTCTCCACCGGAAGGATACATTTGTTATAATTGATGAACCTAAATTGACACATTGTAATCATCCAAAGTCTGTAGTTGATGTTACAATTCAGTCTTGATGGCTGCACATCTATGGGTTTGGCAAATGTATAATGGCATCTATTTATCATTGTTATTATACAAAGTAGTTATACTGCCCTAAAAATCCTGTACTCTGCCTATCCACTTCTATTTTTTAGATATAGTGGTAAAGGGGAGCCTCTCTAAGGAAGAGCATGTTTGAGGTAAGACCTGAGTGATAAGGAATCAGCCATGCAAACACTTGGGGGAAGAGGGTTTCCAGGTAGAGGAAACAAGCTAGTATAGAAATCCAAAGGTAGGAATAAGCTTTTCTTTTTTTCCTCTTCTTTCTTCTTCCAATCCTTTTTTTTTTTTTCCCCTAAGGCCTGAAAGAAGACCAGTGCAATTAGAATAAAAGTAACAAGAGAAAAGAGCGAAATAAGATGAGGTCAGTGGGCCAGGCAGGGGCCAGATCATTCATTTTAGGTATACAGAAGGAGTTTAGATTGTGTTTTAA
The DNA here is from genome assembly GCA_004024845.1 of Tonatia bakeri. Taxonomy (NCBI): domain Eukaryota; kingdom Metazoa; phylum Chordata; class Mammalia; order Chiroptera; family Phyllostomidae; genus Tonatia; species Tonatia bakeri. The sequence continues at coordinate 52,743 of PVIA01009293.1, forward strand.
TAAAATTCACTGGAAAGCAGGCAACCTTTGTGGTGTGTAAACAGTTGGGAGACATTCGTGATTTTGAAAAGATCACTCTGGATGTGGAGAATGGATTGGGAGAAGACAGAATGGAAGAAAGCCAGAAGCTTGTTAGAATATTCTAGGTGAGAGATGGTGTTGGCTCAAAACAGAGTGACAGTAGCAGCAGAAATGGAGAGAAATGGATGGATTCTGGGTATTTTAGAGGTCAGGCCAGCAGGACTGCCTGATGGATTAGATGTGGAGAGTGAGGAAAAGGGAGGAGTTAAGGATGATTGCTAGATACTTTAATTGAGCTAAAACTAAGATTGATAAGGCAAGAGTGAGGAGTAAGTTCAAATGGAGAAAAATCAAGAGTTATGTTTTAGAATGTGAGATTTGAGATTCATATTAGTCATCTTAAAAGAGATAGTAGGCAGTAATTGTATCACTGTGATTTTAATGTACCACTGTTTCTTAACTACATTTAAATCTGACGTGTGCTTATTGAATCTAAAGAATTTTAAAGTGGAAAGGAATTTCATACTAATGAATCTGAGATTATAAATGGCAACAAAGTCCTGTTTATAATATTACTTACTACATTTTAACCATGAGATAGTAAAATGTTTTTAGAGTTTGGAATTTGCCCACCCAGTTTCTTTGGTGTCAGTCACAGTAATTGGTTATTTATTTCTTGTTGTACTGTGTGATTTGTTTGCCATCTTCACTTGGGTAGTGTCTTCTAAATAGGTGTTTTCTGTTTCACTGACAAATAATCACATGTGATTTTTTTATCCTTATATAAATGAACTCATTTTATTGCCCTGAAAACCTGTATTTGAGTTCCCTTTAATCTTAGAGCTAACCTAAAAGTGAATAGACCGACCAAAGGAACCATTTCTTTCCATCTGTTTTAACAGATTTTTCTCTGAGGAATCAAGGAGAGGATCTATCTGATCCATAGATTGTCAAATGTTAGAGCTGGCAAGTTTCTCTGAAACCATCTTGTTTACTGCCTGAATTTACAGATGAGGAAATTGTGTTTTTGTTCCTGATGAAAATTATTTGTGTATTGTTTCTCTTGAGAGTGGAAATTATTTGCCAAAGAAGCAAAGGTGGTTTATGAAGAAATTAGTGCATCTGCCAGTACTACCTACCTACTTGGGAGGTAGTTTTAATGAAATCTGCTCTGGTCCTTCCTTGGCCCTTCCTCTCTATTCGTTGCAACTTCTGCTCTATATTTCCTCTATGTACATTACTGTCCATTGCTATTAATTTTAGGGTTATTAGTGTAGAGTAATCATGGGAGCTAGAAAAGAAAGAGGGATAGAGTTATAGAAAAAGATTTCTTACAATTTCCAGTTTTGAAGTGGAACTATCTGAACTTTTAGCAAGTAGAGTGTATCTTTCTAAATAATTGGAATAATGCCTTAAACATGTGTATAGCACTTTCATAACTGTTATTTCATTTGCTTCTCAGGACTGCACTCTGAAATAGGAAGAACAGATACAATTTCTTTTTGAAAGTGAATGAAAGTAAGATTTAGAAAGCTTCATTTGCTCAAGGTCACATGGCTAAAAGAGCATGTGCCAAGTCTTTCTGACTGCTCTTTCTGCTGAACAAAGCTGCCTTTATGACAGCTGACACCAGCTTAACTTTGTATCTCAGTTGTAGCTCCTACCCCTGAGTGTTTGAGTCCAGAGGTTAGAGTCAACAGCTGGTACTTGGTTTTTTGATGGAATTTTTGCACACCTTATTTTTGTTAAGGTTAATTTTCTTAGATGCATTCTAACCTTTTAATGGATTTTTTGTTTATTTTGAAAGTAAATAAACCTATTGTATCTGTGGTGTAATCCTTTATTTTTCTAATGATTTTCCATCAGTTTCTTTGAGTATTCTTCCCTCTTTTTAGGACATAGAACTTAACTAGATTTCATAGTCTTTAGAAAATACGATAATTTCTCTTAGGCTGCCTAGTTACATTGAATGCCAATTGTGCATAGGACAAAAATGTAATAAGAAAGCAACAGGGGTGTTTTTTGTTAAAATTACAGGCAAGGTAAGTGAAATTCTGAATTTATAAAAATAGATTTAAAAGTAGTTACATGAGCTACAGAGTGATATGTCTTGTTCTAAGCATTTACCAGCAGGTTCCTTTAAGTCTATTAGGAGTTCTTATTTGATTACCTTTAGCCCTATAATGAAAATAAATACTTAGATGCCAGGATTTTATTCCAGACCTACTGAGCCAGAATCTTTGGGTCCTGGATGTATTTTTTTCCATTGATTTTGGGGGTGGGGTTAGGAGACAGAGGGAAAGAGAGAGAAAGAAACATTGATTTGCTCCAGTTATTTATGCATTTATTGGTTGATTTTTGTATGCGCCCTGACCAAGGATCCAACCTGCAACCTTGTGTATGGCGATGGTGCTCTAACCACCCGAACTCCCTGGCCAGGGCATAGCCGTGTGCACTTTCACTGCACGTGAAAATGATGGAGATGCCCACTGCTGTTTAAAAATGAGTGCCTAAAGTAATTCTCTTTTATTTAATGCAGTTAATGTCTTAAAAACTTCTCAGGAACATGCTTTACAAAAAGACAGATGTCTACATGTCCTCCAAAAACTATTTGGGAAATAAAATTAGACTTTGTTATTTGTTCAAGGAAAATGTCATATTTACTCACAGTTGACTCTTAAAAAATTGAGCTCATTCATATAAAATTCACCAATTTAAAGTATACAATTTATGGTTTTAGTATATTCACTGATTTGTGCAACCATTACTACAATCTAAATTTAGAACATTTTTTTTATCCCCAAAAGACTTTTATTGTCAAAAGTGTGATTTGGCAATTTCGGTGATTATTTGCCTTTAATACATTTTAAGGGACATTTTTCCATAAGTGGTCAGAGTTGTGGGAAAAGAGAACCTGTGATAGGTGATGGCGATTTATTGTAATTGTGGAGTTGATTCTCAGGTAGCATCGAATGAAATATCTGTGTGCACTGGTACCTTCAGTTTCCCTATGTTTAAAAGTCTTTTATTTGAGGCAATGGAGATGTTAATCTCTTTGGTTCCTTATGAAGCGAAAGCGGTTTTTGTTGTGCTGTTTTGTTTTTTGTCTTTGAAGAAAAATTACTGGACTGGAAACCAATTCCATATATTTTACAAGCTCCTGCATGTGATCCTGGGGCACACTTGAAAGTTGAGAGCCAATGATCACGGTCTTCACAGTGCATATATAGGTTATAGACTGATGGAATTTCCGTCAGGGTAACGCTAGCCCCAGAGGAGCTGTGTGTTCTCTTCTGTAAACAGAATAACAGTAATATAGTAAGACTATGTACCTTGTCTTGCAGGGCTGTTGTGAGAGTAAGTTAGTACATGTGAAGCAGTGAGAACAATGCCCAGTACATGGAAAGTGCTTAACAATGTTAGATGTAGTACATCATTGGAGGTGTATATTTGTGTCAAAAAGGAAAGACTTGCTTAAATTTGACCTTAAAAAGGCAAGACTATCCTATCTAAAGGACAAAGTCAGTCTGTTAGATTTCAGTTTTTATATTTCTTAATTGTTCTTTAAACTTTGTGAAATCTCTTAAAAAGATCTACTTGGTTATTATTTTTTTCCATGCACCTGGACATAGTGTCTATCCCCAGTGCCTAGAATAGTCTGAGACTGTTGTATTTGCCCAATAAATATTTCAGTAAAGAAATGAATGAATAATTGAACTTGAGTTTTACCCATGGCCTTTTACTGACCACCAGCTATGTGACTTTGGCCAATGTTCTTAATTTCTTGGGGCCTCAGTTTCCTTATATTGAAATGAAGTTGTTGAAGTAAGTGGTTTCTGAGGATTTCTCAAACCTCCAAATTTCAGTGATCCCCCAGTATAGTTTTGACACTTTTTTGTTGAAGGATAAAAGATGAATAAAGATAATTTTTTATAGATTAGTCCAATTAGGTGTCATTACTTTAAGCAGCATTACTTCATGGCTACTTTTATCATGTTTGATTTTATTTAGGGATCATTACTGTGCACCAGTAGATAATTTCAAAGGGAGCAGTTTGATAAAAGAGGGGGATAAAGCAGGGTCTTGGGTTTGAGAGACCTGGTTTGAATCCCTGATCTCTTCTATATCATTATTTTCCAACCTTTTTGTGTGGGAGGGTCTTGAAAAGGAAAGGCAACAAAAACCTTAGTGAAATATAATTGCATACAGAAAAGTACATGTGTCATAAGTGGGTAGAGTGATAAATGGACAGACTGGTGTAACCAGTGGTCCCAGAGGTTCCCTTTTACTATACCGACCTCTCCATAGTCAACTACCTATTCCTCTCCCCCTAAAGGTAACCATCGTCCTGACTTTTTTATTGACTTTTTGGGGGTGACATTGGTTAATAAAAGTATATAGGTTTTAGGTGTGCAGCTCTGTAACACAACATCTGTACATTGTATTGTATGTTCACCACCCAAAGTTAAGTCTCCCTCTAATTATCTTGACTTCTAATAGCATAGATTAACTTGGCCTGTTTTTGTACTTGATATCATTGAAACCATTTAGTGTGTAGTCTTGTATCTGACTTTCTGCACTCACTATCATGTTTGTGAAATTCATCTGTATTTAGTTAGTATAGCTGTAGATTGTTCATTTTCATTGCTCTGTAGTATTTCTGTGTGTGACTGTATCACATTTATTCATTCTCTTGTTGAAGTCTGTCTCAGGTGTTTCCAGGCTTGGGCTGTTGTGTATGGTGTCTCTGTGAATATTCTCTGGTCTCTGGTGAACAATAGATGCATTTCTGTTAGCTATATACAATACCGAGGAGTAGAGTTGCTGGGCCAGGAAATGACTTCTTTCCTCCTTTAATTATCAGACACATTTAACAGACCCCCTACATGACAGCTCTATTTCAAATATTAGCTTGAAAAGAATACATGACAATAATTGACCATAAATTTAGTTCATCTTAAATGAATTCATATTTTTTAAGTCACTATAAACCTACAAGTATTTAAAAAGTTAAAATAATATCATTAGGTTGGGAATCAGGTAACTGCTTAGAGCTGTGTAACCTCTCCTAGCTTCTACTTCTTCATTTATCACACTTCATCTGGATTTCCACATTATAAAATGGGGGTAGAAATCCTCATCTCAGAAAGTTGTTGTGAGGATTTGTTTTTTTAATTTGTAAAAATACTTAATACAGTGCCTGGCATGTCATTAGTACACAATAAATACTAATTCACCTGTCCATCCTTTGTCATAGTACCCAACTGATGTAATTGCAGCAAATCCTGGTTAAACACATCCTAAACTTATTCATGTATCTCAGCCACCCTAGACTTTAACAATTTTCACAGAGATGATTTCTAAATCTGTCATGTTAGTACTAGCTTCTTTGTTGGACCTTTCATCTTTCAATTTGAACTAATTTAGCATGCTCCCTTCCTCACCAGCTTTTTCCTTCTGACTCCCCAATTTCTTTTAAATAGTACCAACTTTTTTTCAAGTACCCAACTTGATTTCTAGAATGTCAGAGTGACGGGGATACCACAAGTCGTTTAGTAGGTGCACACATGCATTTATTTTTTCTGCAGATGATTATAGTTTCTTTACTGTGTATTGGCTCTTTGAGAATACAAAGATAAGGCATGTTTTTCGCCCATAAGCAGTTTACAGCCTACTGGGAGAGACAGACAAATAAATCAGTACATTTGTGATATTGTGTGACTGTATACACAGGGTACTATGGGACCAACTCTTCCTGCAGGTGGGGCTGGGAGATAAAACTTGAGTTTCAGAGTTAGCCAGTGTGCCTACACAGACAGTGTTTCAGAATAAGCCTATTCAGAGAAAGGGGATAGCAGTGTGAAGACCCAGAAGTAAGAATAATGGAGTAGTGGTAATAATAATAGCTAACATGTATTGAGTATATACTCTGATGTCTTAAACTGTGAAATATTTAGCATAGCAGAACGAAGGATCAGGGGTACAATGGAGTGGAGGATTTGGTAGCAAGTAAGCCTAGACAATTGGGGCCTAAAATCCAACTCTCTAGATTCCTGGTCCAGTAGTTTTCCATCATCTAAATTGTTTTTGAAATGTGTAATGTGTATTGGTTGAAATTAATAGACCATTGCTTCTAGGTCCCTAACTCTATAAAGCCTGGGCTCTTTTAATTGTATTTGCTGAAGTTTAGAAGTTAAGCATTTTGTAAGTTTCTTCAGACAAAAACACAAAAGAGGCATTTTAAAACAAGTCGCACTGATCATTAGTTTTATGGCTTTATTTCACATCTCTAGGTTTTTCAAGATGTTAAATTGAATAAAGAGATCAGCTTTTATAGTTGTCCTCCTTTTCCTTGCTCCGGATTCTTTTTCATAAACGAGGGATCAGGAGCCAACTTTTATTCATTTGGAATTAGGAACTAGGAATTATTCTGTTGAACTGACTTAAGCAAACACGTAAGAATGCCACTATATATTAGTTCACCACAAGGAAGCTAATTTATAAATAGATTTTTGTCTGCCAATCACTTTATTTTCTTTTCTTGGAAAAAATCTACTTAGGAAATTCAATTAAGATTAGAGAGTTGCTGTGTGAGAATAAAAAAAAATTGGATGATTTTAAAGGTCTTTTTCATCAAGCTTTGGTAGAGATAACTATAGCAAGTCCTCACTTAACATCGTAGGTTCTGTGATGAAATGACTTACCAAAACAAAACCAAATTTACTGTAGGCTAATTGATACAAACAAGAGCTAAGTCCTTGGGCGTCTCATTCGAGGAATTCCTGTAGTCTGTGCAGGCTAAGAGTATATATATTTCTAGGGAGGCCAAAATGGATGTTCATATAGACTAGATATTATATTTATTCTGTTGGATGATAACACACTTATTGATGCTTACTCTTTCAGTTATTATTTTTTGTAGATGTCATAATTTCTACTAACCCTTGTGTTTGTATTTGTTAGCTGTAACAGCTTGCTAATGCCTTTACTATGCATTTCAGAACTCTGAGTTTAAGATTAGATTTAGCCTATTAACTTTCCCAAAAGACCGTCAAAATAACCTGGTGCTCAAACTAAGCCAGATTTATACTTACTGCAGTGAGAGGGAGCATCACCCTAAAGAGTTCCGTAAGTGTTTTAGAAAGGCGAGGTCCCGGATGAAAGTGTGTAGGGTTTTGGGGTCTGGACTCTAGGGGTTTAAGGGCAGGTTTTTCTGTTTTTTTGTTGTTGTTTTTCTTCCTTTTCTTTATTGAATTTAGTGGAGTGACATTTGTTAATACAATTACATAGGTTTCAGTTACACAATTCTATAATACATCATCTATATATTGTGTGTTCATTACCGTAAATCAGATCCCACCATTTGTTTCCCGTTTACTCCCTTCTAACTCTCCCTGACACACACCCCATCCCTCTGGTAATCACTGTACAGTTGTCTGAAAAAGGTGAAGGGATTAAAAAAAAAGAAAGAAGAGAAGAGAAGCCCTATACAACTCATAGATATAGACACAGACAAGGCAGGTCTGTCAATACACAGAACATATTAGCACTAGACAAAACTCGTGATTGGATAATTTAGGACTAGTTGAGCAAGTCTTGATGAGCAAATATTTATTTGATAAGCAAGCAGGTTTGCCTAGCTGAGCAATTTATTGTACTAAGGAGTTGGTTGAGCAGGCTGTGTTTAGTTAAATGAATCTTTTTAGAAGTTCCTAAGACAAATAGTGAAGTTATTTACTGGTTTATATCCATATCTTCTAGGACAAGAATTTCCTGGAACAAATGATAAAGTCCAGTAGGTTTAAGGGCTTTAGATTCTTATTTATAATTAAGCTATGTGAATATAGAAGGTCTCAATTCTTAATGACCTCTATAAAGGCAGACAGAAAAGATTTACTATTTCCAGCCCTGGGTGTTTTACCATTTCCTTGACCTTAATCTTCCAATTGTAGATGGAATTATGATTGTGGATCTCTGTGACACTTTATTTACTGAGTATTTCAACTAGTATTTCAATATATAAGTTATCCCTAAATGCATCCTAAGTTTCAGTTGAACTATTCTCTTTTCCTCAAAATGGTATTCTGTTTTTCCTTTTCCCTCTTGACTGTTGTTTATCTCAAAATTCTATTCCTCATGCAACTTAGTTCCTGTGTCCTGCACTCTTTCTCTTTAAACTTTCTCTTATACCTTATTTCTGTTCTAGTCATTTACATGACTAATTCAGCCCCTTATTAGAGTGTAAGCCCATGGAAAACAAAGACTATATTTATTCTTCTTTTTAAAACTCCTTTTAAGCAATTACTCTATTATAGCAATTTTCAACTTTTTTCATCTCATGGCACACATAAACTAATTCCTAAAATTCTGTGAAACACTAGAAGATATTTTTGCTGACCTGACAAAAAATAGGTATAATTTTGATCATTCACACCAGGTGAATGATCTTGTTGTGTTTGGATATGGTCACTTTTTTATTTGACAGTCTATGGGAAAATAGGTCAGTGCCCCTGACTAAATAGTCATGTATTGCATGTTATAAAAATCTTGTGACTCACTGGTTGAAAATTGCTGCTCTGTTGAACTGAGTCAGGCTAAAAGAGATAAACGCTCAGGAGATTCATGAATTATTTCATATTAGACTAATGTTAAAGACCTTTCATCTTTATCTCCATGGTTCAGTCTTTCCAAAGATAAAATATACTTGAAGAACTGTCATTTTAGGTTGCACTTTGTAACTAGGACCCCAGCTCCACGGAGTCCTGTGGAGGAAAAGGGATGGTGCAGCTTCTCTCTCAAGGGGAGAAAAAGCTTCAGAGCACCTTGGCCACTTGCTCAAGAGGAGAGTGCCTCGACCCTTGCCTTGATAAGCTTTTATTGGATTCAATTTGTATAGGAATACAGGGTGTATAGTACAGTAATCAGTCATTGTCAGGTAGAAATGATTAAACAAATAGATAACATTCAGAGAACTCCGAGGGCTTATTCTGAGTCATGGTCACATAGTTAAAGGGCCATAAAACTTTGGGGAACAAACTCACTTCCTACTTGCACCCTTATCATTTAAATTGAGGGTGTTAGCAAAGTAGGATTCATAGGATTTTATGCATTCTTTCTTAGGCCTGATCGCCCTAGGGAACCTGCCCTTTCCAGCACAGGGCCACACCCACCTCCAGCGTTGTTTCAGACTCAAGGCATTGTTTCAGGCTTAAGTCAGGCAGGGGAAGTAAGGCAGCCAACAAATTAGGAGACTTTTTCTTCTTCTTTTAATATATTTTATTGATTATGCTATTATAGTTGTCCCATTTTCCCCCTTCACTCCCTTCCACCCTGCCCAACCCCTCCCCACCCACATTCCCCCCTTTAGTTCATGTTGATATGTCATAAATTCTTTAGCTACTACATTTCCCATACTATTCTTGCCCTTCCCCTGTCTATTTTCTACCTACTGTCTATGCTACTTATTCTCTGTACCTCCCCCCCCCGCAACTCCCCTGTTGCTAACCCTCCATGTGATCTCCATTTCTGTGGTTCTGTTCCTGTTCTACTTGTTTGCTTAGTTTCTTTTTGTTTTTGTTTTAGGTGTGGCTTGTTAATAACTGTGAGTTTGATGTCTTTTTTTACTGTTCATATTTTTTATCTTCTTTT
>PVIA01009294.1:0-62542 GCA_004024845.1 Tonatia bakeri
CTGCTTCCATATCTTGGTGATTGTAAATGACACTGCAATGAACATAGGGGTATTTATGTTCTTTCAAATTAGTGGTTTGAGTTCCTTCAGATATATTTCCACAAGTGGGATTGCTAGGTCAAAAGGCAGATCCATTTTGAATTTTTTGATGTATCTCCACACCGCTTTCTACAGTGGCTATACCAGTCTGCATTCCCACCAACAGTGCAAAAATGTTCATCTTTGTCCACATCCTGGCCAGCACTTGTTGTTTGTTGATTTATTAATGATAGCCATTCTGACAGGTGTGTGATGGTATCTCATTGTGGTTTTAATTTGCATCTCTCTGATCATTAGTGATGTTGAGCATCTTTTCATATGTCTATTGGCCATCTGTATGTCCTCTTTGGAGAAGTGTCTATTCAGGTCCTTTGCCCATTTTTAATTGTTTTTTTTTGTCTTTTAGGGTTTGAGTTTTGTTAAGTTCTTCATACATTTTGGATATTAACCCCTTATCAGATGTATTGGTGTGTATGTTTTCCCATTCCATGGATTGTCTTTTCATTTTGTTGATGATTTCTTTTGCTGTGCAAAAACTTTTTAGCTTGATGCAGTCCCATTTGTTTATTTTTTTTCTTTTGTTTCCCCTGCCCAAGGAGATATATCAGAAAAAAAATATTGCTATGAGCAATGGCCATGATTTTTAAGCTTATGTTTACTTCTAGGATTTTTATGGTTTCAGGTCTAATATTTAAATCTTTGATCTGTTTTGAATTTATTCTTTCATGGCCAAATAACTTTAAAGATTGTCTTTTTTCTATCTCTCATTCTGACTTCCCTGAGCACACTACAAAACTTCTCTTGCCATGGTCAGAATGACTAATCTGTGGCTAAACATAGTAACTTCTCAGAATGTTTAAACCTCTCAGCAGAACTCAATACAATTGACCATTCTTTCCTTTTTGAATCTTTTCTATTTGTCATTTAGGATTCCACTCCTTCTAGTTTTCCTCCAATTTCTGTAGACTCTCTTTATCAAGATCCTTTTTTTGGCTCACTTTTTTCCTTACTTAAACTCTAATTGTTAGAATTTCTCATAGCTCCACCCTGGGCATTTTTTCTTCTCATCTCTGTTTGCTAATTTCTTGACCTGTTTTACTCTCATAACTTACATACTGTCTGAATACCAGCAGATTCTAAATGTATGTGTATTCTAGACCTCTCTCCTAAGCACAGACAGGTATATCCAACTGCAATTTTAAACATAATTGTATTCTTGCTCTTCTATTCAATATGTTTTTCTATTCACATTGTTCTGTGATTCAAAAGCTAGTATGTGACCCTTAATAACACTTTATTTGCCATTTCAAGTTTGTTCTATACATAATTATATCTTAAATGTATATACTTCTCTATAATATTGCATTATATTTAAGCTACCATCTTGTCTTGGCTAGAATGCTGAACCATGAAGTTCTTTCCCTGGTTCCAATTGTGATTATTCAAGTCATCACTTTAAAATGCAGCCAGAAAGATTCTTAAAAACCGCAGTCAGATTCTGTCACTTCCCTGCTGAAAACCTGATGACAACTTCTCATTGCACTGGAGACAAAATCCAACATCTTGGCCTATTACTCTGTATCATTGAGACTTTTCTTCCTAGTTTCATTGTGTTCTGTTCCTAAAGCACATTAAGCTCTTTGCTGCCTTAGGGTGTTCACACTAGGGCCATTCTTTTTATCTGGAAAGTTCTTTCTACCTCTTCTGTCTCTCCACTATGCCTTCTAGCCCTCTGCTTGTGTTTTGCATTATTAATTTTATCCCTACTTCTGGGCACAATTTAAATGTACCTGAAAGGTTTTCTCTTGATCCTTCTTACTATATAAGGGCTTCATTATATTGTCTCATCACATGCTTTGCTCTCTCCAATACTTATTATTATAAGCAAACTTGTAAAACTAAATTAAGAAGATACAGAAAATATAAATAGATATATAATAAGTAAATACATTGAATTAGTAATTAACTTCTCACAAATAAAAGTTTAGTTCCAAATGACTTCACAGGTGAACTAAATCAAACACTTCAAAATTAATACCAAAAACTTCTCACAAAAAACAAAAGAGGGGATAAAAGTATGTTCTTTCCACGAAGTCAGTATTATAGTGATATAAAAACCAGATAAACATATTACAAAAAAATGCAGACCAATATTTCTTGTGAACACAGATGCAAAACCTTCAATAATATACTAGCAAACCAAATCCAGAAACATACAAAAATAATTATAGTCCATGACTAGTGGAATTTATCTCAGGAATGAAAGGTTGGTTTGACATCTGAAAATCAACCAATGTACTGCAACATGCTAATAGAACAAAAGAAAAAACTACATGTTCATCTCAACAGAGGCAGAAATAACATTTGACAAAATTGAGCACCTTTTTTTTGCTCAAAACAATAAAAAATAACTGGGAATACAGAGAATTTTCTTAACTAGATAAAAGGCATCTATGAAAAACCCATAGGTAACATACTTAATTGAGAAACACTAAATCTTTCCCTCTAAGATCAGGAACAAGACAAGGGTGTTCATTCATAGCTTCTATATTCAAAATTTATTCTGGCATTAGAATTTATGGCCAGAGTAATTAGGAAAGAAAATAAATACAAAGCACACAGATTAGAAAGAAAAACGTTAAACTATTTTCATTTGCATGTGACATGGTCATGTCCGTGATCATATAAAAAAAATCCAAAAATAAATTTAATAAAAAAAGCCATTGCAACGAATAAACAAGTTCAACATTGTGCCTGGGTACAAGCTCAAAACTTTCTTAAGAAGTTGTATTTCTAAACACAAACCATGAATAATCCAAAAATAAAATTGAAGAACAATAAAAATAAAATTTAAAAATGGGAGGGAGGTGGGGAGGGCCGAGGGGGTGGGCAGGGATGGGAGTAAAAGACAGAAAACTGTGCTTGAACAACAATTAAAATTAAAAAAATAAAGATAAAAGCATTAAAAAGCAAGAAAACAATCCTATTTATAATAGCAAAATCTATAAAATATCTAGGAATAAAAGTTTAAAGTATAATATATACAATGAAGACTATAAACTATTACTGAATAGTTAAAGATCTAAATAAATAGAACAGCACGTTGAATTTGAGCTAAAAATTCAGCGCAATCTTTATAAGATTTCAGCCAATTTTCCTGCAGTAATTGACAAGATGATTCTGATTTATAAAGAAATTTAAGGAACTCATAATGAAGCAGGATAGTAAGAAGCTAGGAAAATTCCTTGGCAAGTGGAATTTGAAAAGTGAGGCAGATAGTTAAAGAGCCAGATAATAAATCATAAGATCTTATCCTCCCTAACCAAGGACACTTAGTAGCAAATGGTTTCCACATTCCAGACCTTTCTGGAGCAGACCTGCCCCAGTCCCAGTCTCTTTCCAGTGACATTCTTTGAAGGAGAAATTGATCAGAGAATGGCTCTGGTAAGCTTCTTTTGATTAATCAGGATATTAAGGGACACACCTGGAAAACTGATGATTATTCTATTGAGATCCTCCCCTGAGACCTTCCCTAAAATTCCCACCTTTAGAAAATAAATAAAAACCCACAAGGCAAAGGACCTAGTGTGTATTATCCCTTCAGCACACTCATACCCATTTTCCCCCTCTTCTTTCCTCAAATACGAATCTTTGATGTTTTTTTCATAAACTCTAAAAGTTTTCAGGAGATTACAACCAGCGGTGCAGGAGGCAATGGCAGCTTACTCCAGGTTAACCCCCTGAACCTGTCTCCAAGAGCCCTCGTTTTGCTTCTGTAACTTGTTTCCCAAGTTCACACAGCCCAGCTGGCTCACTTCGTCTGCCTCTGTGACTTTCTAAAGGGCCAAAGCAGCTGGCCGAAACTCAACCCTTTCTCATGTTTCCAAATGGCCAGGGCAGTTTCATGTAAGCTCACTTCTGCTGCTATTATCTTGCCTCTTCTGTCTTAAGGCCTTTTTTGTTTCACAGTCCACAGTTTTAATAAACGCACTCTCAAAATCACCTGGACTCATGTTGCAACATCATTCTTGCTCAAAATTAAGAACCCACACATTCTAAACCATGCCAAAGCAGATCCGCCTGGGTCCTGGTTTCCTGATGAAAATAACAACTAAAAGAATCTTGAAAAAGAAAAACAAAGTTGGCAGACTTGCACTTCCCATTTTCAAAACTTACTACAAACTTACAGTAATTCAGACAATGTAATACTGGCATAAGATTAGACATATAGATCAAAGAAATTGAACTGACAGTCCAGAAAAAAATTTTTACATTTATGGATTTGCAACAAGAGTATCAAAACAATTCAATGGGGAGAGGGCAGTATTTTTAACAAATGGTTCTGGGAAAACAAGATATCCTCATGCAAAAGAAGGAAGCTATATCCTTATCTTACACCATATATAAAAAGTAATTCAAAATGGATCACAGATCTAAATAGAAGAGCTTAAAACTATCAAACTAGAAGGTAATTTAGGAGTAAATCCCTCTGACCTCAGGTTAGGCAGTGGTTTCTTACATATGATATGAAGAGCACAAGCAACAAAAGAAAAAAGGCAAATTGGACTTCAGCAAACTTAAAAAGAAAACCATGTACAATGTGAAAAGATAACCCACATAATGAAAAAGAAACTCGCAAAGCATCTAATACAAAGAGTTTATAATATAAAATATAGAAAGAACTCAATAATAATTCTATACTAAAAAGACAAATGACTTTCTATAGACTTAATGTTTTTTCCCCAAATTCATGTGTTAAATCCTACTGCCTAATGTAGAGGCACATCTTTTGAGATGTAATTACTTAGTGAGCTGCCCTCATAAATGGAATTATTGCCTTTATAAAAGAGACCCCAGAGTGCTTTCTCATCCCTTCCACCCTGTGATGCACAGCAAGAAAATAGCCTTCTATGAACCAGGAAGCAGGTCCTCTCTGGACATACGATCAACCAGCACCTAGATCTTGTAGTTCACAGTCTCTGGATCTGTGGAAAGCAAATTTCTACTCTTTGTAAATCACCCAGTCTATAGTACTTTTGTTAAAGCTGCTGGAACCAACTGGGAAAGAATTTGGTAGCAAGAAATGGGGTTCTGCTGTAACGAATATCTAAAAATGTGGAATTTCCCTTGTAACTGAGGAATGGGTAGAGGCTGGAAGAGTTTTTAGGTACATGCTGTAGAGCTTGCCTCAGTCTTCTCAGAATGCTTAGGTATTCCTAAATAAAAAGGCCACTGTGATGAGTCTAAGATGGAAATGAGGACTGTGCAATTGGACAATGGAAGAATGACCCTGAAGGCAATTCACAGATGATCAGTGTTGTCCCTCCCATGATGGGTTCACAGTGGAAAAGAAATTTGTCTCAGAATAAATCTTACCTTGAATCCCACCCACATGTGATTTAGATGATATTTATGTAAGAACTTAGACTTGAAGTTGATTCTGGAACAAGTTAAGAGTTTTGGAATTATAGAATGTAATTAATGTATTTTGCGTGTGACAAGGATATAAACCTTGAAGGACTAAGGGCAAAATACTATAGACTGAATGTTTGTCCACTGCCCCTCTGCTCCATTCTTGTGTTAAATTTTAATGCCCAATGTGATGATATTTGGAAGTGGAACCTTTGAGGTAATGAGATCATGAGAATGGAGCCCTTATAAATGGAATCAGTGCCCCTATAAAATGTATCCCTGAAAGCTCTCTCACCCTTTCTGCCATGTGATCCACAGCAAGAAGATAGCTCTCTGTGAACAAGAAGCAGCCCCTCACCACCTATGGAATATACTAGCACTGTGTTCTTGGACTTCCCAGTCTCCAGAACTGTGAGAAATAAATTTCAATTTTTTATAAGGTACCCAATCTATGGTATTTTTTATTATAACAACCTAAACTGACTGAGTCATAATCCAATTAAAAAATGGGCAACAGATTTGAATATACATTTCTGCTCTACATCATTAGTCATTATAAAATGCAAGTCAAAACTACAATGAGTCACTATTTCATACCCATTAGAATGGCTAAAAAATCAAACAGTAACAAATGTTGATGAGGATGGAGAGAAACTGGAACACTCATGCCCTGCTTATTAAGATATAAGATAGTACAGATAATTTTAGAAAACTGTTTGGAAGTCCCTCAATGATCAACCATGGAGTTACCACAACAACTAGCCATTCTAATGATAGATATACCCAAGAGAAATGAAAGTATGTTTGCACTAAACTTATTCATAAATGTTTATAGTAGCATTATTTATAAGGTGGGGCAAATACAGGTTTACAGTTGTGAGCATGTGAAACAGTTTATTCTAGTATTATTATTTATCAATTATTTTATTATTTCCATAAACACATTGTGCCCCACCCTATAAAATGGCCAAAATGTGATAATAATCTAAATATCCATCAACTGATGAATCAATAAACAAAATAGGCATGTTCATATAATAAAATATTGTTTAGTGACAAGAAAAAAGTGAAATATTAATCCATGCTCCAACATGAGTTTTGAATACATTATGCTAAGTGAAAGAAGCCATTTACAAAAGACCATATATTATACAATTCCATTTATGTGAAATGTCTTGAATAGTTAAATCCACAGAGACAGAGTAGAATATTAGTAGCCCCTGTGTGCTGGGGAGTAGGAATAAAGAGTGATTGCTAATGGATATAGATTGAGATCTTATTTGGGGGCATTTTATAAATGTCCCAAAATTAGACAGTGGTTGATGGTTGTAAAACAATGAATATACTAGAAACTACTGAGCTATCAGAAAAACAAATAAGCAAAACCAGTTTATAGTAAATAATAATAGAAACAATAACAAACTTTTTAGAAACTTGGTCCAATACTACAATATTTTATTTATTTATTTAAGATTTTATTTCTTTATATTTAGAGAGAAGGGGAGGGAAGGAGAAAGAGAGGGTAATAAACATCAGTGGGTTGCCTCTCACACACACCCTGACTGAGGACCAAACCTGCAACATAGGCATGTGCCCTGGCCAGGAATTGAACCAGTGACTCTTTGCTTTGCCGGGTGATACCCAACCAACTGAGCCACCCCAATCAGTGCCCCATACCACAATATTTTAAATAGCTGAGAAAAAAAGCAGAAACTATATCTCAAGGCATAAATGGTGAAATCAGTTAACACAGGTCCAAGTACCCAAAGAGTGTCCAATAAATCTACACTGATGATTGATTCCAAATTCCTTGATCTGGCAAGGTCCTCCTGAGATCATAACATTTCATTCTTCTGCACCACAAAATCAAGCCCAGATAAGGGGGCCATTTTCAGTACTGTTTTTAAAGCCTACAAAAAACACAGATTCACAATGTCCTTTCATTATGGTAACTTGACCCTGGTGGAATGCTGTGTGGCAGGGGCAAGAATTTTGTCTCTAAGTCCTTTTCATCATGACATTGAGCACTCTGATAAGAGATGGCAGCAGGACAAGGGAAGAGAAAGAGTAAATGCTTCAGAGCAAAGGCTTGAAGGCTAGTGAGTGAGATTCAGAAAGAAGAGGAAGGAGAGAGTAAAGAAAATAGCAGGCAACAGAGTATTGGCACAAGAAGCAATGAGAATAAAATAGTGACCAGAGAATAAAATGGTGTCAGAGAAACATTGATAAGGCTGAAAAATTTAGAGAAGAGAGGGAAAAAAAGGGGAAAAACGAGAACAGAGTCCTCTTTTTTCTTAAAATATCCCTATTTTTTTTCTCACAAATATTGATAAATATGAAGCAAGACATGATGATTGACCTGGCGATTTGCTCTTTACTCCACTAGTGGAAGGAGCATTTTAAAATGCAATGTTCAAAATTACAGAAAAATACACAAAATTGGGTTAGCAATACAGTAGTTCAATCCTCTGTGATACAATAATCCTGAAACAGGAGGTGAATTGTTTACTATTTTCTCAAGAATGAGCTAAGACATAAAAACAAACTATTTTCTTCCATCAATTTATAATTAATATTACTAATAAAAGCAATTATAAAAATTAAAAAATTGCACATAAATTTTCTTTGACTGAAACTTTACATAAACGAAACTTTTAAATAAAATTTTGTCTGCAAAATTTGGTTTGGACTAAATAAACTTGGCAGACACAGTGTCCATGAAACAAAAAATTTAGTTGTAGATATTATAGTTATTGAAATGAATAAAAACTTGATTAGCAAAAGAACTCATTTTCATTGAAAATTTTACATGGAAAATAATCTCTATGAGAATATTTTTATCAGACTATAAATGAACATTAAAAAATTTGGCATGAGTTGAGAACTAGGTAAAAAATTTCTTAAGGAATTAAATTGGCTTAATCAGAAAAAAATCTCAGTACAGATTTCTTTTGTCCAAGTATATTCCTCACATGCCCTGGGGATATTTCTGGATGTGTATCTGCTGACACATAATGAGACCTTTGCACCTATTTCTGAGGAAGCTGATGCAGTTGCCTTTTTGATAAACAGTAAATTCAAGAGGCTGAGTAGCTCATATTCCCTGGTCTGGGCATGAGGATGGAGAAGATGAGTTGATAGGTTTTGTTGCCTCTAATTCTTTCAACTAAAAAAGAGGTTCTATTTGAAAGAACCCTGATCTGACTCCCATTCTGGTTTAACTAAAAACAAATTTGGAGCAAAATGTACTCTTTCCTGAGAGCCAGGTCCTCAGCACTATACTAAGGATAATTTTGAAAGGCATAAGCAAATCTAAAATAGTTCAGAGTAGCCATGGAGCTTGCCAAAGGCCTAAAGAAAATCAAAGTATCCTAATTAAATTTAGACATGGGCTGAATGAAGTCCTTATGTGTTGACTCATGGACTCTTCCTATTTCCTGTCTTAAAGTCTGTCTATGGAAGGACCACCACTTCCTCTCTTGCCCATGCCCTCTCTCACTCCTCCTTATGTGATGGGCAAATTGAAAGAAGGAACTGGGAATACACTTCTCAGCTTTTTTCCGTAACTCTCTTTGGAAGACAGTTGATCCTTGAGAAAGAAGCAATCTGTATTATTATTGTTGTTGTTATTAATTTACTATTATTATTATTATTATTATTATTATTATTATTTTGCTATAAAATTTACAGCAGCATATATGCCTCCTGCCACTGTTTCCATGTCAGGAAGAGCACTATTTTTCTTCCTCTGCCTGGAGACCAAATTGGAGATTTCTATACCCTGGAAATCTTCCTGCAGTATAGAATCAGCAAATCCTTTTGCCACATACATGAACCATGTCCTCCACTGGAACTTTGTTGGAAATTAAGCTGATATGTTGATGATCATCCACAATCCCATTTCTTAGATTGTTCCAGACTCAGGCAGGGAAGAGAGGAGTGTTATTAATTCACTGCTAAAGTTCCCACATAAGTCTAAATTTTCCCCTTCTCACTAGCTATTTTCTTTCATGGAACCTATGGAATTCTTTTTTATGTTTTGAGTGTTCATAGTCTTTGATCATTTGCTTATTTCCTCTTTATTTTTAGGAAAATGAAATAAAAGAAGGAATTTGGGATGCAGTTAGCATTTTGGAAATCTTGAAGAATTTAAAAGTTACAAAGCTTCTTTAAATTTAAAGTACACAAAATTCTAATAAGAAAAAAGAGGGATATGAGCAATGAAAACAAGCTGAGGTAGATAGGGCAGGGAGACATGATGACCAGTAATAAATAGACTTATGTAGAAAGGACATTTGAAAGAAATAAAGACATATTTTAACATGTAATCTGTGGGAAGTATAAAATAAACAGTATTCTCTTGACTAAATTTTCTCTTAAAATCTCAGAGCATACCCATATATTTTTGTCATATTTATCTCATATTTGGAAAAGGGTTCAATCTCATGAGACTTAACTTTTAAATAAAAGAGGCATGAGATCCAAGATGGTGGAGGAGTAAGTAGAAACTACACTAACCTCCTCTGCGACCAATCTGGAATTACAACTAAATTATAGACTAATCATCCAGAATAACCAACTGAACTCTAGCTGGAGAGAAGCCTTATACCAAGGACAGACAGAAGACACCACTTCACCACAATAAGACTGGCTGGCAGTATGGAGAAGACACAAGAGGGCTGGCTGGGCTCACATAGCTAGAAGGATATTTCAGCAGCCAGGGATTTCCACCTGGGACGTGGAACACCAAGCTGGGCTCCCCAGCCTATAGCACCAGAGCCAGGAAAGAATCCTTACAATAGTGCTAAGATAACAGATAATATCCAGCATGAAAACAGAAGGGTTTCCATCTGCTAGGAAGAAATGGCTACTGTGGAAGCCATCTTTCTCAGTCAAAGCATTCTTTTCCAAGTGTCATCAACCTGAGCGGAAGCAATAGCCTCACCTACAGGAATTACTCTGCCTCAGCCTGTGGTGCTTAAGTCCAGCTAATGAGTATAGCTCAATTACATTAACAACTGATTGGCTTGGTGGCTAATTAGTTTAACAACCAAGGTGAAAAATACAAAGAAGCAGCCAAAATGGGAAAACAAAGCAACAGACCCCAAATTAAAGAACCAGAGGATTTTCCAGAAAAACTAGATGAAATGGAGGCAAGCAACCATCAGGTAGAGAGTTTAGAGTAATGATTATACATAAAAGCATGAAAATATACATACATAATAATTATGTATGTATATATACATATACATACATATTTACATTATAGTAAAATATACATACATATTTGCATTATAGTAAATATACATAAAATCATGAAAAAGACATAGAAACCATAAAATAGTACCAGTCAGAAATACAGAATGCAATATCTGAGATAATTAATACACTGGAAGGAATAAACAGTAGGTTAGATGAAGCAGAGGACTGCATCAGTGTTTTGGAAGACAGAGTAGAAAAACACACTCAGGCAGAGCAGCAAAAACCAAAAAAAGAGAATTAAAAAAACTAAAGAGAGCTTAGGAAATATGTAAGTTTTGGACAACATGAAGCTTAACAACATCTTCATCATGGGAATACCAGAGGAGAAAAGAGAGAGCAAGGGATCAA
Source organism: Tonatia bakeri (assembly GCA_004024845.1). Taxonomy (NCBI): domain Eukaryota; kingdom Metazoa; phylum Chordata; class Mammalia; order Chiroptera; family Phyllostomidae; genus Tonatia; species Tonatia bakeri. The sequence goes on from PVIA01009294.1 coordinate 11,062, forward strand.
GAGCCTATTTGAAGAAACCTACAACCAAGACTACTTTACCCAACTAGGCTATCATTTAAAATCAAAGGAGAAATAAGAAGCTTTCCACATAAGAGAAAGCTAAAGGAGTTTGTTAACACTAAGCCAGTAGTGCAACAAATGTAAAAGGGTTTGCTTGAAGAAGGAGAAGAAAAAGAAGGGGAAAAAAATAAGAAAACAATCTAACAATAAAATGGCACTACATATATATCTATCACTAATCACCTTAAATGTAAATGGCTTAAATGCTCTGACCAAAAGACACAGGGTAGCTGAATGGATAAGAAAACAAGACCCATATATATGCTGCCTCCAAAAGATCCATTTTAGATCAAAAGATACACACGGACTAAACATAAAGGGTTGGAAAAGCATATTTTGTGCAAATGGAAAAGAAAAAAAAGCTAGGGTAGCAGTACTTGTATCCAATAAGTACTTTAAAACAAAGGTTATAGTAAAAGACAAAGAAGGGCACTACATAATGATAAAGGGAACAATCCAACAAGAGAATATAACCCTAGTAAACATTTACTCCCCAACATAAGAACACCTAAATATGTAAGGCAAATCTTGATGGATATAAAAGGACAGATCAACAGAAATACAATCATAGTTGGGGACTTTAACAACCTATTGACTTCAATGGATAAATCTTTCAGGCAGAAAATCAACAAGGAGACAGTGGCCTTAAAAAACACAGTAGATCAAATGGATTTAATTGATATCTTCAGAGCATTTCACCCCAAAGCAACAAAATATGCATACTTTTCAAGTTCACATGGAACATTTTCTAGCATAGGCCACATGTTAGGACACAAAACAAGTTTCAATAAATTTAAGAAGATTAAAATCCCATCAACCATTTTTTTCTGACCATAATGGTATGAAACTAGATATTGATTACAAGAAAAAAACTGAAAAACACAGAAACACATGGGAGCTAAATAATATGTTACTAAACAATGAATGAGCCAACAAAGAAATCAAGGAAGAAATCTTTTGTTTCAAAAGACACCTTGAAACAAATGAAAATGAAAACATAACAATCCAAAATCTATGGTACACAACAAAAGGAGTCTTAAGAGGGGAATTCATAGTATTACAGGCCTATCTCAAGAAACAAGAAAAATCACAAATACACAATCTAACTTTACACTCATAGGAACTTTAAAAAGAACAAAAAACAAAGCCCAAAATGAGTAGAAAGAAAGGAATAATAAAGATTAGAGCAGAAATAACTGAAATAGAGTCTTAAAAATGACACAAAATATCAATGAATCCAGGATCTGGTTCTTTAAGAAGATAAACAAGACTAACAAACTTTTATCCAAATTCATCACAAAAAAAGACAAAGAGCCCAAATAAATAAAATCATAAATTGAAGAGGAGAAATGAAAACTGATGCTAAAAACATACATGGATTGTAAGAAAATATAAAAAAACTATATGCCAACAAACTGTACAATGTGGACAAAATGGATTAATTCCTGGAAACATGCAATCTCCAAAAATAAATTAGGAAGAATCAGAGAATCTAATAGACAGATGACTCCTAATGAAATTAACTGAATAATCAAAAACCTCCCAAAAAACAAATGCCCTAGACCAGATGGCTTCACAGGTAAATTTTACCAAACAATCCAAGAAGAACTAAAACCTCTGCTTCTGAAAGTATTTCATAAAATTCAAGGGGAGGGAAGGCTCCCAAAAACATTTTATGAAGCCGGCATTATCCTAATTCCAAAACCAGATAAAGACACTACAAAAAAAAAAAATATATATATATATAGGCCAATATCCCTGATGAATATAGATGTTAAAATCCTCAACAAAATATTAGGAAACTGAATCCAGCAATGCATCAAAAAGATTGTACACTATGATCAAGTGGGATTTATTCTGGGAATGCAAGGTTGGTACAACATTCACACATCAATAAATGTGATTCACCACATAAACAATATGAAGGATATAAAAAACACATGATCATATCAATTGATGCAGAAAAAGCTTTTGATAAAATCCAGCACCAATTTATAATCAAAATTGTCAGCAAAGTGGAAATAGAGGGAACATATCCAAATATAGTAAAGGTCATATATGACAACTCACTGCCAGCATTATACTGAACAGGGAAAAACTGCAAACATTACCCTTAACATCAGGACCAAGACAAGGATGTCTAGTTTTACCTCTCTTATTCAACATAGTACTGGAAATCCTAGCCACAGTAATCAGACAAGAAGGAGAAGTAAAAGGCATACAAACTGGAAAGGAAGAAGTAAAACTGTCTTTATTTGCAGATGATATGATGTGCATAGAGAACCCCAAAGATTCCACCAAGAAACTAGTAGAACTGATCAATGAATTCAGCCAAGTAGCAGGATACAAAGTTAGTATCCAGAAAACAGTTGTATTTTTACATGCTAATAACAAACTAAAAGAAAGGGAAATTAAGAAAACAATCCCATTCACAATTGCTTCAAAAATAATAAAATACCTAGGAATTAACTTAACCAAGTATATAAAAGACCTGTACATTCAAAATTATAAGACACTAAAGAAACTGAAGACAATACAAATAAATGAAAGCACATACTATGTTCATGGACAGGAAGAATTAACATCATTAAAATGTTCATACTACCCAAAACAATCTATTGATTCAATGCAATTCCTATCAAGATTCTAATGACGAATTTCACAGAAATAGAGCAAATATTTCAAAAATTTATGTGGAACCACAAAAGGTCCTGCATAGCAACAGTGATCTTGAGAAAGAAGAACAAAGCTGGAGGAATCATGCTACCTAATATAAAACTATCCTACAAGGCCATAGTAATCAAAATAACCTGGTACTGACATAAAAGTAAACACATAGATCAATGGAACAGAATGGAGAGCCCAGAAATATACCCATGCCTATATGGTCAATTGACAGAGGAAACAAACATACACAATGGGCTAAAGATAGTTTATTCAATAAATGGTGTTGGGAAAATTGGACAGATATGTGCAGAAAAATGAAACTAGATCGCCTTCTTACACCATGCACAAGAATAAACTCAAAGGGGATCAAAGACTTAAATGTTAGACTGGAAACCATAAAAATTACAGAAGAAAACACAGGCAGCAAAATCTTGGATGTTGCTCATAGAGATTTTTTATTGGATCTATCTCCCCAGGTAAGGGATACAAAAGAAAAAATAAGCAAATAGGGCTACATCAAACTAAAAAGTTTTTGCACAGCAGAGAAAATCATTAACAAAATAAAAAATTAAATTAAATTAAAAAAAAGACAACCCACAGAATGGGAGAACATATTCACCAATATATGTGATAAGGGTTTAATATCCAAAATTTATAAGGAACTTAACAAAACTCAACCCCCAAAAGACAAAAAAAAAAAAAAAAAAAAAAAAAAAAAAAAAAAAAAAAAAAAAAAAAAAAAAAAAAAAAAAAAAAAAAAAAAAAAAAAAAAAAAAAAAAAAAAAAAAAAAAAAAAAAAAAAAAAAAAAAAAAAAAAAAAAAAAAAAAAAAAAAAAAAAAAAAAACAATAAAAAAATGGGCAAAGGACTTGAATAGATACTTCACCAAAGAGGACATACAGATGGCCAATGGACATATGAAAATCATTAGTCACTAATGATCAAAGCGATGCAAATTAAAACCGCTATGAGATACCATCCCACATCTGTCAGAATGGCTATCATCAATAAATCAACAAAAACAAAACAAGTGTTGGCCAGGATGTGGAAAAAGGGGAACCCTTTTTTTTACACTGTTGGTAGGAATGATGTAGACTGGTATAGCCACTGTGGAAAGCAGTATGGAGATACTTCAAAAATTAAAAATGGATCTGCCTTTTACCTAGCAATTGCACTTCTGGGAATATATCTGAAGGAACCCAAAACACCAATTTGAAAAAACATAAGCACCTCAATGTTCACTGCAGTAGTATTTATAATCACCAAGATATGGAAACAGCCCAAGTGTCCATCAATAGATAAGTAGATAAAACAACTAGGGGACATTTACACAATGGAATTCTACTCAGCTGCAAAAAGAAAATTTTACCCTTTGCAACAGCATGGATGAACCTGGAGAGCATTAAGCTAAGTGAAATAAGCCTGTAAGGGAAAGACAAACACCATATGATTTCACTTGTATGTGGAATCTAATGAACAAAATGAACGAACAAGCAAAACAGAGATAGACTAATAGATGGAGAGCAGATGATAGCTAGTGGGAAATTGGGTCAGGGATTGGAGGAATGGACAAAAAGGAAAAAAAACTCATGGGCATGGACAACAGTGTGGTGATTGCTGGAGAGAGAAGTGTATAATGGGACTAAATGGTAATGGAAAAAATACAATAAAGATTAAATTAAGAAAAATAAATAAATAAATAAATAAATAAATAAATAAATAAATAAATAAATAGAAGGGACATTATTATTAGTAGTATTACTTTGCAAATAGGTCGATAATTTTTCTTGTATTCCCAGGATATATTGGATTTATTCAATAATGTAGTGGAAAATATAAGGGAAAATGTACATACCATACCCCAAGGAATAATTTTTATGTATCCTTGTATTTGCCATTAACATCAATAAACACCAAAAAAAAAATGTTACTGCAATTAAATTCAGAAAACAATTAAAAATCATTGACAAAGTAAAAAAATCTAAAATATGAAAATGAAGAGTTCTTCTCTGGCTACACAGAGAAGCCCCTGTAGAGGAAATTGTAAAGTGGGTGAAGTTTGTCACTCAACCCCCTCTTGGTTCCTCTTCTTAAGCACTCATAAATAATGTACGACCCTTTCAGGACTTCGAACTCAGCCTTTCTTGACTGAGGCAAGAGGAAGAAAGCATTCCTAGCTGCTTCTCCCCAAACACTCTAGTCGATTTAGCTTACTTCTACAGGTCCTTCAAGAATTTGCTGAAATATTCCCTTCCCTGAGTTAGAGAAGTGTCTGCTTGTTTCTACAACCCAAACAGGGACGATTAAAAGGAATGTCTTGGCCTACTGCAGGTATAGGAAAACTCTGAGCAGACAGAGCTTCTCAGAATCTTACTATCACCACAGACATATTTGTTTGCCCTGCTTTTCCCCAATCTAAACTCAGTCCATTATTTCATTTCAAGCTGAGAGAAATCAAGAGGTAGACACACTATACATGGGCATTCCTCTTTATAATAGGAGAGTCCCTATTTACCGAAACCTATAGTCAAGTTTCACTGAGATTACTAACAGGTGCAGAACCAATGAACTGATTTGAATTTTGTCATTATTATTGGCATTGCCAACAGACACTTAATGAGCATCCCTAGAGCACTGTACATTGCGCTGGATGCTAAGAGCTCATCTTCTTTTCTCTGGAGGACATTTTAATGAACAGTGAAACAGATAAAATCTAGACATAAAAGAGAAAAGGCAAGAGAAATAAGAGGAATTAATAATTGGTCCCTAAGTAAAGGGATGCCTGGACATTTCTCATTTGCTCTTAATGTCAATAGTCATAAGGACATTTAAGTGTACACACAGGCTGAATAGAGAGGTGATGCTATAGATTGAAAGTTTGGTTCCTTCCAGAAATACTTTTTTGTTGAAAACCTAACACCCAAAGTGGCAATATAAGGAAGTCAAGTTTTGGGGAAGTCATTAGGTCATGAGAGCTCTGTGCTCATGAATGGGATGGGTGCTTTTATAAAAGAGGCCTTAGAGAGCTCCCTCTCTCTGCCATGTGAGAACATAAAAGGTGATGTCTATGAACCAAAAATCAGACCTTTATCAGATATTAAATCTGATGGCCCTGTGATTTTGAATTTTCCTGCCTCTAAAACTGTAAGAAATATATGTTACATATAAGCTACCCTATCGATGGTATTTTTGTTTCAGCATCCTGAATGGTCTGTGATGACGATGGTGATGATGATGGTAGTGATGATAGAGATAGATGTAAACAACATGCAAATGTACAGAAAGATCTGTAGTTACAGAGATATATGTGACATTCCTATGTTCATAGGTCTTTAGACCTATAGGCATTAACACAAAGGTGTGAAAAATATTGTTAATAACTCAATATAATAGAAGAAGTAGAAAATGCTTTTAATTTTATTGATTAAAATTGATTGGATGGCATTAAGGATTTTCTTAAAACATCATTTAAGTATTTTAACTCAAGTGCAGTGATCTTGGGTAAAATCCAGATAAGGACGTTTGAAGGCTAAATATAAATAGTGAAGGAAAGAAGTCAGCCTAGACCTAATTTAATCTGTAAGCCCCAAAGTAGTATGGGATTAGTTACCTAGTAAAAATTAGTTATTCAAAAGAGCTGTAGCTTTAGCATGAATAATGGAAAGTCAGTAAGCCCAGAACATATTAGAGATCTAAACCACTGGTCAATAAAACAGTTCTCCCAAGCAGCATGTTAACACTCAACAGCCCTGACCAGTGTGGCTCAGCTGATTGGAGCTTCATCCCATACCCGAAAGGCTGTGGGTTGATTCATAGTCAGGGTACATGCTTCAGTTGCAGGTTTGATGGCCAGCCAAGGTGTGGACACATGTGAACCCTGGTTCAAACATGAATGATCGTGGGTCTGGGCACCAATCCTCAGTTCAGGAGAGTATAGGAGTGACCAGTCAGTGCTTCTCTCTCCCATTGATGTTTCTCTTTCTGTCTTCCTCTCTCTCTAAAAAGCAATGAAAAAAAAAAAAAAACACTGAACATATTTTAAACAAAATTAAACATTAGCACAGACCATGTTCCTGGGATGCATCAAGTATTACCTGAGTGCTAGATAAGTATAAAAGCTTCATACCTAATGTGTGATATGTTTGCTTATTCATTGAAGTGGCACAGTTTTTCTTTCTTTTTTTTTTTAAAGGTAGGATCTTTTTAAAGACTGGTCAAAGGATGAGAATATTGTATAAATACGGGGTAGGTCACATAAGACTTCACAATATGTAAATATTTAAGCTTGTTCTCGAAGAGAGGGAGGTTAGGAGGAAATCTGGAGGGGTACTCAGAATTGTTGGAGAGAAAAATATTTCAGACCATGGAAATGGAATTAACAGATGCCCTGGGCCAGGCAAACACATGGTTTGTTTGAGGGACATGGAAAAGTTAAGAGTGGCTAGATTATACAATGCACAAGGAAGTGTAAGATTGAACTCTGAAAAAAGGTCCATTTCACCCTAAAAGGTTAGATTAAGTCACAAGCCTAAGAATCCTATCTTGGCAATAGAAATCATGTTGTATTTTTCACCCCCACAATTATATACTATTTAATGTCTGATATTTTCACCTCTGTTAACAATGGAACATTCATCAAAATTTTAATACCACTTGGCAAAGAAAACACACTGCCTTAGTTCTAAAGTTACATAAACAATTTAAATTGGAAAACTTAAATATGTATGTATGTATACATACACACACACATACACACACACACATATGGACAGATATATATTCACCAAAGCAAACTCCCTTCCATTTTTACCAAATTCTTTTCTCTATCTACCAAGAGACTAACCTCATTTATAGGTCCCAGGAGTATTCTATATTCCCCACAAAAGAGAGAGGGAAAGATAAATTTCCAGAGACAATTTTGTACACAAATGACAGACCCAGGTTTCTAAGGGATGGTTTCCAACCTGTTAATAGTTTTCAATACACAGCAGCTGCAATCCATGAAATAGATAAATATTCATGGCACAAATGTATATTCATGAACAAATGGCTTCCCCTGCCTTTAATAGTGTTTGCTGTGCAGTCAGTGAAGAATGGACCAAGCTTCCCCTAGCTGTTATTGCTGAGTCTCTACTGCTACGAATGTCAGCTTGAATGTCAGCTCTGCAGTAGTTGTAGAAGGACAATAGCCATGAAAAACACAAAAGTGCTCAGAATAACTCCCCACTCATTCCAGATCAATTAGTAGCACCTCCTTGCATCAAGTGTTAATGGCCGGTTTTATATGGCTACCAACTTATTTTTCACAAAAAACATTATATATTCAAATCTTGGATGGTCATGTATGTGCTATAATATCCACGGGTGACCCTCTTTTTTCAAACATGCCTTGTTACAGCACTGCCTTTCCAAAAGGCTTTCCTAAAGATACTGGAAGGGATTTGGATACACTGAATAACATTCTCAGGTGAGCATCAGCATCCAGCTACTACGGCCTTGATCAGTGTGCTGTGCAGCATGGAGGTGAAGAATGACAGTGCAAAGTATTTAAGTAAAGCCTTTGTCATTCTGTAAGATATAAGGGATGTTACATGCTTTTGAAAATTGCTATATTGTTGATAACAGTTTTGTTTACTCCGTTAACTTCTCCATGAAGACAGAAAGAATAAAACTAGTTGAGGAAGTGTGTCTTTTATTCAACAAGAATAAGAAGTCATAATAAGGTTTTAGGACCAACCAAAACCATACTGCTAAAAATGACGATGATGATGATGATGTTGACGATGATGGTAAAATCATTTAAAAGAACCCTCAGCTTTGTAGACAGGGCTCCTTGCTCCCCCTCTCAATTCTTCTTGGACATCTCTCTGACTCCATTATGGATCACAAGAAAATAATTATGGCTCTATCAGAAGTGCCAATGTTTTCATTTTTCTCTTGTGGCATTTGCTGTCCACCCATTCTAAGAGATGTTCTCTTAAGATGATTATGATAAACTGAAAATAGGACTTAATATCATTTCCTCCCATCCATTTGTTTTTAATAAAGATACTTATATGTATCTAAATTTTAGTTTGCAAAGTTAAATTACACTTTCTCTTTCTTGGTAGTTTATACAATATATTTAATCAGAACTTAATTGTGATATCTGATAAAATATGAAAATATTTTAGCTTTTTATGTTATGAGACTGAATTGCATAGAATAATGAGTGAGAAGGAAACAACATGTTGGATATGTCAAGTATCCAAAAATAACTAAAAGGATGATGGATCTCTAGAGGATGATGAATACCTACATACCTACGATGAATTTCCTAGATCCCTCCTACTTCTGCTTCTTTGATTTGAGGCATGTTGCTATCATCTTTTTACCTGGCCTCAATGAAGTGCTTAGTATATGTACCACAGCCCTTGTCAACTTTATACTCTCCTTACCAATCAGGAGCACTCCTTTTTGCCATCTAGTATCACACCACAATTGTTGGTTATGTTATCAGAAGTAAAAATAATATAAAAGGCATAGGAATTGATCTCATCTAATTTGTTCATTTATTTGAATTATTTCTTCCATGTCTATCATGTTCCAGGATTTGTGCTATTTGCTGTAGACACAGCACCTTCTCTCAAGATGTTTTTAGTTTAACAGAGAAACCAAGTGAAGGAGTCATAAGTTACAATGCAGTTTCCTAAGCTTTCCAGCAGAAGTATAAAGTGTTAAGGGATTTGGAGAGTTTAAGACACTTGCCCAAGTTCCCAACAACACCAAGAAAGCAATGAAGCCTAGACTTGAACCCTAATTTTCAGACTCTTAACTCTATGCATACTGCTTATATGAAATCCCAATTTAGCTATGCCCAATACCTAAATATAGGCATAGACACTTGAGAGATTCTACCCCCCTTGCTCTTTAATAAGACTGGTTAGAATTATATCAGAGTTGATCTGAGCCACAAAGGAAGCCAAATCTTGGAAGTGGAAAACAGGAATCTCATGACTCACTAAGTGAGGATTGCATTAGCAAACAAGAATGGCAGAAAGGCTCTGGGGGCAGGTGGGGTCTGTTCCTGTTCCTGTGATGTTCTTGAATCTCCTTCAGTCTTGGGGCTAATCTAGCTGCTAATTACATGGACTGAGGCTGGAATGATTGACCCAAGGGGAAACTGCTGCCCACTACTCTCTGTGGCTTCACTTGATAGGAAGCTGTTGTCTTGGGGAGGGAGGGGTGGTGGCACAGACGAAGCCTCTCACTGGCTCCATTGCTTTGTATTCCCCACCCTAATATCTACTGGAGCCCATAGTGGAATTCCATCATTCCCTTCACCAGATTCTCAATCAACTTATAGTCTAGTACCAACCATGATGTCTTAGAGTAAGGTAATAAACTAATCATTACGCAGAAACTAAGCATAACATCTCACAATGTTTACACTTGTGGCAAGCCCCAGAACCATCTCCCAAAAACGTGAGTGTATGGAATGACTTCTTCCCACTGTTTAGCACTTCTGAATTAAGAGGAAGGCCAGGAAGGAATGTAAACTAGAACAGGGAGAGAAAAGGGGCCAACTATAAGCCAAATACCATGATGAGCACTTTCTAATACTTGACCTCATCAACAACTCAAAATAATGCTTGCAGGCATGTGCTATTGATTGAGAAAAAGAAGTAGTGAGATTAGATATCATTGCTAAGAACACACAGCCAATGAGTGATCTAAGATTTAAACTCAGTTATAAGCCCCTTCCACTACTGGTGCTTGCTCCTGAGGACAGATGTGTCCTCGCACTCAAGTTGAAAGAGGAGATGAATTCACGTTTCCATAGAAACTGAAGAGCATCTTGATGCATCTTTTCTGCTCCAAATACAAATGACAGACCCATTTTTTTAAGATTTGCAAAAAAGGCATAGAACTACATTGAAAAACTACTCATGTACCACAAGGATTTCAGTGCTGCCGAGTCACCAGAACTAAAAGAACTTCAGGCAATCGGGAGCTAGACTCCTCCTCCCCATCTCCAGGGAAGACTGCTGCCTGCTGTTCTCTGCAGCTAGAGGAATATGTTGACTTGGGAGAGGAGGGGTGGTGACTCAGACCCAGCTGGCTCTCTAACTGAATTTGCAACATCCCTAATAACACCTCAGCACAGAATCCCTTTGTAAGTGCTGATTCTGGACTGGGAGCCCAAGGGCTGAGGGGAAGCATCAGCTAAGGTCTAGATGGGGAGAGGTGAGTACAGAAAATAAGGGTAAGAAAAATACTGAAGTATGTGGTTAGTTTCTCTAATTTGTTCAGTGCAACTACTTTATCCTAGGACATCATGGATTGGTGTAGCTAACAGTTGACTTAGAATCTAACAACCAACACATTCTCAGTCCTGAACATTTACCTTTATAAATGACTATTAGAATTTAACCCTCTTGTTATTTCAGAATTTTACAGGTCTTTCATTTTATATATACTATATGTAATATATGTTTATATACAGTAAATATATCATACATATATATGCATATACATATACACACATGCATATGAAATTAACTAACCTTGGAGAAACTCTCAAGAGAATTTGCAATTGAAGAGATATGCAGCTACTTAAGACCATTCATAATGGAAAATTTGTCACTATGGTTCTCATCAGTCATCTATAAGTATAAATGAATACCATAGTTTTTTATTGTTGGGGCAGAGGAAGTTGGCTATTGAATTTAGGACTTTTAAACTTTAACAGTATAGCAGCTTCTACATTGATATCTTGAGCCAATGTTTATTGTTCACATTGTATTGACCACCATCCAAGCACCAGGAATTCTGTGCAAGATGGGCCATGATGCCTCTGTGTAGTGGGAGCAAACTTTCACTTGCAGGATGTATTAGTCAAGGTTCTCCAGAGAAACAGAACCAATAGGAGATATAGAGCTACATAGAAATTCATTAATTATGAGGCATTGGTTCAGGCAACTATGATGTGAAAGTCCCACAATATGCCATCTCTAAGCTGGAAGCTGAGGAAAGCCAGTGCTGTAGATTCAGCCCAAATGCAAAGACCAAAAAACCAGGGGTATTATGGTGTAAGTCCCAGAACAAGTGTACCAAAGTTCAAGAGCAGGAAGAATATGGATGTCTCAGCTCAGGCAGACTGGAAATTTGCTGTTTCTCGGTCTTTTTGTTCCATTCAGGTCCTCAGTAAACTTGATAGTGCTCACCTGTATTAATGAGGACTATGTGGTTTACTCAGTTCATCAGTTCAAGTACTAATCTCCTACAGAAACACCCTCACAGACACACCTAGGAATAATGTTTTACCAACTATCTGGGCAACCCTTAGCCCAATTTAGCTGACACATAAAATTAACCATTGCAGAAGGGAATTTAAAACTTTTTGGATGTAAATCTTTACATGGCTATAAGTTAACTGATCGTGGTGTATTTACACGTCCATTTCAAATGACCACTGGGATTGCTCAGAGCCCCTGATTCCTTCACGGTAATAAAAGTTCAAACCTGTAGAAATTATCAGCTTCCGGTCACCTAGGCTCTGGCCTAGTCAGTTTCTCACTGAACTGTAGGTTCAGCTGATAAGAGCTCTGTGTTCACTGTGGACAGAAAAATTAGCAATTTGACTTTTGCTTCACTGATAGAAGTGACTCAGGAGAGATGGGAAAACCGGCCAGGGTGGATTCAAGCTGACATTTATTGTTTCCACACCATAGAACCCAAAAACAAGAATGTAAATTTGTTTTTCCATGTCTTAAAATCCCATGAAAGTATACAAAAACAAGCGAACAAGGCCAAATATAATGACAAAAAAAGATATGAATTAATTGGCACTAACTAATTAACCCTACAAGCATTAATTAAACACAATGTTGTAATTGTTCTCCAGCCTTGAGCAGAACAGGCATGTATCTTTAGAACAAAAGCTTTTCTGATGATGTTGGCATGGCTGATTGTTCACCGTGGATGTGACCATGACTTTTTAGAATTGGCGGCTACAAAGGCCCCAAGGGAGCTGATGTCAACTTCCGTGTCCAATCCTGTCACTCCCCATTTTGAAAATTCCATTGTTAGAAAGGCACATTAAGCAAGGAATTCTTCCAGTGGACTCGTGTCACGGTAGGAAAACTGATGGAGGCAGATGTATGAAGTAGATTCTCTCAGCAGTATTGAGGAAGCTCCTCCGTCTGTTTTCCAAAGGGAGCTGGATGCCCCGCTCTGAGGCGGGCAAGCAGCAGGTGTCAGAACAAGGGTGCTATACGACAACATTGATACAGCACAAACACTGTTTAGTACACACCAGCAGCTTTAACATCAGCAGACTCTAGTTTAATTTACACAAACACACACTTTTACAACAGGATGTTATAGCAGTCTCAAAGTTTCCATTTGCCAATATTTGAAATAGATTTACTCCACTTCAGTGACTACTATCAGGAAAAAAAGAACTGATTTTTTTTTCTATGAAGCAAAAGCCACTTGGGGTGGATGCAGCCAAGTTATTCCCCAATGTGTAAATTATACTGATTTAGTCCTTTTTGAAAACCCAGGAGTGAAAACCATGAGTATGTACAGGACTCATACTCCTGGGGCTCTTTCACTTGATTTTATTTATTCCTCATGTTAATAGTATCTACTTAATAATATTTAATAATGAAGAAACTAAATCAGGAGAACCAAAGCAATGTTACCACCCAGTACATGTTGTATCTTTTGGTACTAAAACCACTGTTCCTCTCACGATACCACACTGTTTTCTCCCACCTTCACAGCTGTATGTGTTTATTCTTCTCTCACGTCCTCAGTATTCCACATCAAATATAGGGTTAACCGGACAATGGAAGCAATATTTTAAAAGACCAAGAAGAGCAAAAAGTGCTGAGTAAGAAGCAACAGCCCAAGACTGAAAAGAAGTATAGCAAGCTGGGAAACCTGGTAAAACAGGAACAAATATGATACTGGGGAGAGAAAGTATGAAGAGGAGGAACAGGTGATGACCGAAGCCCTGTGGGCTGGCCCCAATTTATTTTGAAATAAGGTCAATGAGAACTAATACCACTTCTTTTCTGAATTCTTGTAACTTCCTCACTAGCTGTATGTAGCTGTGGGTTTTTTTTTTTCTCTTTTTTTCCCATTAGGTACTTAAAAGGGAAAAAAATCTTTTTTTAAAAAAAAGAGCATTTTGACTCGGCACTGCTGAGCTAAGGAGCAATTGGAACTTAAATTAGGGGTACAGAGTGTCTGGCATCTGGAGGAGGCACCTCGATGGACTGGCAGGTAGTAGTCATGGAAAGTGGAAATTTAATGATCCCCAAGACCTTGGGATGAGAGAAAAAGAATTGCTCTATTTCTCCTTCAATAATACTAGTTAAAAAAAATTTTAAGTCTTTCCATGTTCCCAAAATAGTTTTAAACATATAAAATCTGTTTATTTAATTATCACAAAATCTTAAAGGATATGGACTATTACCCCATTTTATAGAGGAAGAAACAGAGCCCCAGAAAAATAACCTGCCCACAGTTATCTAAGCTTTTTCCCTTTTCCTCCTCTTCTCTGCTGCACTTCTTAAACTATTTCTTAAAGGAGAGCTTTGACTTTACTTATCTCCCATTTACTCTTTGGTTCCCATCCTCGCTACCCACCCCCAACACTACACACAAACAGACCCTTCAGAAGCAGCACAAATGACCTCTTACTTCCCACTTCCAGTGACCTGCTTTTTTTATTCCTCATCCCACTTTACTTCTGTGAAGCATTTCACAGTGTTTTGAATGCATAGGAGGCTGTTACTCTGGGCTTTACTATTCCTTTGCTAGCCTCCAGTCACTTGTTTCAGCCACTTCTTACATTGCTGACAGCTCCAGCTCTGTCCTTCATCCACTTTCCTGATTCTAACAAGAGAGTGTCAATAAGAAATAGGAGGTGTAGGCAGGAGAACATCGGAATTACCCAGGAGACTTTTAAAACTATTTACACCCTCTTCCAATGTCCTGGTTGTTCTGACAGAGCCAATGCCTTGTTGAGGAATAGAGGGACAGAGAAGTATGTCACCCCTACTTCAGTGCCTAGTGAATTTAACCAAATAGATATTTGGCAAAGAAGAGCTGAGCCTTCTGTTTTTGTTGTTTTGGGGTTTTTTTTGTTGTTATTGTTGTTGTTTTAAAATATATATTGAAGACTTTATTTATTTATTTATTTAGACAGAGGGGAAAGGAGGGAGGGAAAAAGAGAGGGAGAGAAACATCAATGTGTAGTTGCCTTTTGCACGTCCCCTACTGGGGACCTGGCCTACAGCCCAGGCATGTGCCCTAGGCAGGGAATTGAACTGGCAACCTTTTGGTTCATTGAGCCACAATCCACTAAGCAACACCAGCCAAGGCTTTTTTTTTTTTTTTTGGAAGAAGTTATACCTCCCTCACTCCCACCTCCAAAAGAGTTATGACACCCAAAAGCCACTTTGCTTCTCTTTTCCTGAATTTAAAAAAAAAAGAGAGAAAAATCTTTTAAATGACATATAGTGAAACTAATAAAAAGAGGGAACTAGAAGTGGGAAAGAGAAAGAGAAAAGAAGGTAACCCAGGCATGATGTGTTTCTGCAAAACAAACCAACATTGGGAAGAAATATATAAAGGAAGCTGCAGGCATGGAATCCAGGTCTGTGGGTTATGGGGAAAATGGGTTGACACAGGTAGCCATGTCTGAGGGGTCTGGAATATTCTAGTGTGCTGTGGCAGAACATCATCAAGGGCAGACAGAGGCTTTGTTATGCTGTGTGTTGAGGTGAGAAAGGGGCATCTGGGATCGTGAGCTTTGTGTGTACAAAGGATCCCCTCCTTTAATTTGCACCTTTTAAAAATGATAATAAATTACCTACTTGACTATTTGTGTGTTGACTGTAGTTCATTAAACATTCTTAATGAGTAATAAAACTATTCTTTATTGGGCCATGTCCTTTGTTAAGAACTTTATATGTATTGCCTCACTTATCACAACAAATCCACGAAGACACCAAAATCATATTCTTTTTGTAAGGAAGTCAAGAATCTTGCTTGGCAAGAAGCAGGGCAGGGATTTGAAACAGGGTTAGTCTGACACTGAAGCAGATGCTCTTAAGCAATGTTATTCCACATCTTAATGTGATTGCCCAATATCATTAGTCATCAAGAACATACAAATTAAAACCACAATGACACACCAGCATGCACTCATCAGAATGATTAAAATTAAGATTGGCAACACCAAGTGTTGGAGAGGATGTAGAGCAACCGTAACTCACACTTTGCTGGTAAAAGCATTAAGTTCTAACAGCACTTCAGAAGAAAGTTTGACCGTTTCCAATACATTTAAATATAAACCCGCCCTTTGATTAGGCAATCCAACACATAAATTTACCACTCCCCCCAAAATGAAAATACATGTTCATATAATGATGGACAATATGAGAATTTACATAGAAGCTTTACCTGTGATAGTTCCAAACTGCAAATAGCCCAGGTATATAAAAAATGAAAAAGCAAATTGCGATATATTCTTATAATGGAATACTGCAGAGGAACAAACTGAATATACTAAAAGACGTGCATGTGTCTTACAGACCTTATGCTGCCAAAAAGAAAAAGAAAAACAGACACAAAAAAGAACTTTATCTGCATAAAGTTCTAAAATTGGCAAAACTAATTTATGAGTAAAAAATTTGGGAGCAGTGGCTGTCTCTGAGTAAGGTGAGAGGGACTGATTGGGAAGAGATAGGAAAACTTTGTGAAGGGGCACAAATATTTTATCTCTTGATAGGTGTACGGCTTATATGGCTGTATCAATTAGTCAAAATTATACAGTTAAGATTTTAATATATGTAAATCTAACCTTAAAGTAACCGTATAAAGAAATAATAATAATCTGGGGGATGTGAGAAGAGGAGAAAGGTATAGATGAAACAAGTATAGAATACTGTTGGTGTTATTGAAGACTGGTGATAAGTACATAGGGAAATGCTATACAATTCTATTTACTTGTATATGTTTGAAAATTTCCATAATATACCTCATAAAAGTGAGCATCAAATTTTTAGTATCCATGAGAACTAAAATACAAATAAGTAGTTGTCTTGAGGCCAGATTATTGAACATCAGGGCCTACTGGAAAAAAAAAAAAGCAAATCTGATCATGTATTTTTCCCCCTTCTGAGAGACTCTGATGAGTTTCTTACTCCCTGCCCTAAATAATTGAGTGTGAGCTTCCCAGCATGGCCTACGGAAATTTTTATACCAAACATATATACCCAAAGTTGTGTACAGAGTTCTTTGTATTATATAGTGCGTTTACTATTTAGGCAATCTCTATGAAGGTTATTACATTTTATAGTAGAAAAATTTATATCAATTAAGGGACCCCAAACGGGATAGATAGCAAGTTGTAGGACCTAGAGAAAAGACAAGTTTTGAATTCCTTCAATTTTTTTCTCTGCCATTTATTCTACTTCTGTTGTAGAAAGACTTCTAAGACAACCAACTACTTTCCAAACTGCATATGTCCCCTGTTACAATAAACCCCTTTGAGTGAGGGCAAGGGTAGTGAATATGATGGGATCTGTATTACTTTTCACTTGACTTTGAGTTCATTAATAGGGAGACTAGGAAAACTGCAGCCAAGGATCTAAGTTGAGAAGTGAGACCAAGGCAAATCATTCAAGCCACACATGATGCATGCAATCAGGTGGACATAATGTCTTCATGCACTAAAGAAAACAACCTTCTCAATCCTAACCATATATTGACCCAGTGTTGATGGGTCCCTACTTTCTCAGTTCTGAGGAGCTGGTAATATGAAATTAATGGCTGGAACACTGATAACTTCTGGAAAATGGTGTAGCTGAGAGTTCATGGATTCCACTGGCAAAGATAAAAAAAAATCTTTGCTGGTGACATCAGAGGAATGGAAGCATGAGAGATCCCCTTTATCTGTCACGCCAAAGTTTAAACCATTTGAACCACTATAATTCAACAAAGGATTCCCTGCTCAACATACAGACACATTTGAGAGCTCAGGGCATTGAAACATCTAAAGGTGGGCAAATGGGAGCAAAAGGTTGAGGCAAGAAGGAGGGCTGAGATGAGCCATGGACACAGCCCTACAGCTGGGAATTAATGGCAGGGCTCAGGCCAGAGATGGGAGGAATCAGGTTGTTCACCTTCCTTCACCCTTGATTTTGGGTTGCAGAGCACATTATCTGCAAATCTGAAAACTGGTATTACAGAATCACTTTCCCCTGAGCAAACAGTACACTCTGTGTGACTGGTACCAGGAATGGAACACAAGGTGGACTTTACAGAGGTTTAAGGTCACTATTACTGAGAGGACAGAGCAACTTAGAAGGCTACCAGGTTATACCAGTCCATCCTATCCCCACACATTGTGCCTACACTGACAGCAGCATCTGACTGTGAGAGACAGCACTGGGATTTCATAGATTAAGAGCTCCACTACCCACCATGTTCTCCTGCAGAGTTGGTCACCTGGGACTGGAGCAACTGAATCAGAGGAGCAGCTCACCTTCCCACTTCCCACCACCCCACAGAGATCTGCAAAGCCAGCGAAGTGCAAGAGAGATGGAAAAACAAACAAACAAACTTGTGATTCAGTGCCATCTTCAAGAAAATAATAGAAAGACTTCTTTGTGTCAACCTACTAGCAATGTGCCACTCATACATAGATGCCAAGACAGAGAAGGAATCCATCAAATACCATGAATAACCAAGATGGTTATTCTGATGGTTATTTATTTCTGAGGCAGCTCAGAAAGAAAGTAAAAAATCTCCAGAGAATGAACTGAAAGACATGGATATATGTGACTTAAATGACAAAGAATTCAAGACTGCAGTTCTGAAAAAACTCAGTGAGATGCAAGAAAATATACATAGGCAGTTCAATAAACTCAGAAAATAAATCAATGAACAAAATGAGTACTTTACCAAAGAGATTGAAACTTTAAAAAAGAACCAAGTAGAAATTTTGGAGTTGAAGGACTCAGTAAAAGAGATCAAGAATGAACTAGCAAGCACAGGAAACAAAGCAGACCAGATGAAGGAAAGGATTAGTGATATCAAAGAAATCTAGAAATGACACGGAGGGAATAAGAGACTGGAGCATTAAAAAAAGTGAAAGAACTCTACAAGAGCTATCTGACTCTATCAGAAAGGGCTATATAAGTCTAATAAGCATACTAGAAGAAGAAGAGAAGATGAAGGGAACAAAGAGTCTATTCAAACAAATACTGGATGAAGACTTCCCAAACTCTACAGGTTTGGGAAAAACTATATCCTTGAACACAAAATACAAACAGACACCTAGTTACCTTAATTCAATAAGACCTTCTCCAAGGTACATTGTATTAAAACTGTCAAAAATTAATAACAAAGAAATAATTCTCAAGGCAGTTAGGGAAAAGAAGAAAGTAACCTAGAAAGGACTGCTCATTATCGTTATCATTGGTTTTCATTGGACTTTTCAGCAGAAACTCTAACAGCTAGAAGAGAGTGAAATGAAAGATTCAAACTACTGAAAAAGAAAAATTACCATCCAAGAATAAAAATCCAGCAAAGTTATCATTTATCTATGCAGGAGAAATAAAGACCATTCCAGACATAAGAGATGAGGGAATTTATCACCAGAAGACCTCCATTGCAGGCAATACTGAAGGTGGCTATTCTACCTGAAACAAAAAACAAAAGGTAACAGCACTATGAGTAAGAGCACCAAACACATCATAATCAGGGATAATTTATGACAACAAAAACCTAACAAGGGAGGAGGTAAAGGTCTGAATTTGCAAAAAAGGATGGAAATCAGGTGCATTCAAAAGAAAAAGGACTACTGTATGTATGAAACTTTCTTTTTCATAAACCTAATGGTAACCACACATAAAAACCCCAAACTGAGGAACATAACTTAAAAAAGAGGAAACAGAAGAAAGAGGAATAGAATACCACTAAAAAAAAAAAAAAGACAGAAACACAAAGAAAAAGAACAAATGGAGGCACTGAGCTACTAGAAAACAAAAGATAAAGTGGCTATAAAAAATCCTTGTACATCAGTTATCACCCTAAATGTAGGTGAACTGAATTAACCAATGAAAAGGAACAGATTAGCAGATTGAGTAAAAAGCAAAACCCAACCATATGCTGCCTTCAGGAAACACTTCTAAGCTTCAAAGATAAAGATAGACTCAAAGTGAAAGGATGGAAAATGATTCACCAAGCAAATAGCATCTGTGGAAAAGCAGGTGCAGCTATACTTATATCTGACAAAATATATCTCAAGATAACAAAGGTAACAGGAGACAAAGATGTACATTTTATAATGATAAAGGGGACACTATGTCAAGAGGATATAACATTTCTCAATATGTATGCACCCAATCAGAGAGCACTGAAATATATAAAGAACTATTAACAAAACTAAAGAAAACTGACAAAAACACAATCATAGTTGGGGACCTAAATACTCTACTGACAGCTCTAGACCTATCAGCCAAACAGCCAATAAAGAAGTAAATAAATAAATAAATAAATAAATAAATAAAGATCAGCTTTAAAGGGCACATTAGACCAAGTGTACATAATTGTCCTTTACAGAGCCTTTCATCCCAGAACATCAGATTACACATTCTTCTCCCATGTACATGGAACAGTCTCAAGGCTAGAGCAAACGTTGGGTCACAAAACTAGCTTTAACTAATTCAAGAAGACTGAAATCATACAAAGCATATTCTCTGATCACAGTGCTTTGAAATTAGAAATCAACTGCAAAGAGCAAATTAAAAAACTACAAATATGTGAAGATTAAACAACATACTATTAAAAAGTGACTGACTCAAAATTATAATAAAATGTGAGTTCAAAAGATATATGGAGAAAAATGAAGATGACAATGCAACATATTGAAAGTTCTGGGATGCAGCAAAAGCAGAAATGAGAGGGAAGTTTATATCATTACAGACCTATCTCAAGAAACAAGAGAAATTCCAAGTAAATAACCTAACATTACATCTTAAAGAATTAGAAAAAGAAGAGCAAAAGCAATCTGAAGTCAGCAGAAGAAAGGAAATAATAAAAATTAGAGCAGAGTTGAATAAAACAGACAATAAAGAGACTATATAAGAATTAATACAATGAAGAGCTAGTTCTTTGAAAAGATTAATAAAATTGAAAAACCCCTGGCTAGACTTACTAAGGAAAAAAATATAAAAGACTCATAAACAAAATCATAAATGAAAGAGCAGAAATTACCATAGGCATCATAGCTGTGCAAAGGGTCACTCTAGAATATACCACCGGATTCAACTTAGATGAAATGCATAAGTTCCTTGAAATATATATCCTTCCTAGACTGAATCATAAAGAATAAAAAAATCTAAATAGACTGATCAATGGAGAGGAAATTGAAATGACCATCAAAAATCTCCCCAAAAATAAAAGTCCAGGACTAGTGAATTCTACCAAACATTCAAAGATTTAATACCTGTACTTTTCAAGCTCTTCCAAAAAACTGAAGAAGAGGAAATACTTCCCAACACATTTTATGGGGTCAACATACCCCTGATATCAAAACATGGCAAGAATATCACAATATAAGAAAACTACAGACTGATATCATGACAAATACATGCAAAAATCCCAAACAAAATAGTAGCAAATCGAATGCAACTATACATTAAAAAAATAATACATCATGATCAAGTGAGGTTTATTCCAGGAGCACAATGATAGTTCAACATACATATATTAATTAATGTACAATAATATACCACATTGATAAAACAAAAGATAAAAATATGATCTTATCAAAAGATACAAAAAATAACAAGATATAATATCCATTTATGATTAAAACTCAATAAAATGGCTATAGAAAGAAAGTACTTCAATGTGATAAAAGCCTTATATGACAAACCCTCAGCTTATGTCATACTCAGTGGTAAAAAAATGAAAGCTTTTCTTATAAAATCAGGAACAAGACAAGGATGCCCATTCTCACCTCTCTTATTCAACATAGTTCTGAAAGTCCTAGCCAGAGAAATCAGGCAATCAAAAGGAATTAAAGACATCTAAATTGGGAAGGAAGAAATAAAAGTATCACTTTCTGCTGATGACATGATTCTCTATATAGAAAACCCTAAATACTCCACCAAAAGCTATTAGAAACAATAAACAAATACAGTAAAGTTGCAGGACAGAAAATCAATATACAAAATCTACTGCTTTCCTATATACTGACAATGAAATTTAAGTGAAAGAAATGAAAAAATAATTACTTTTGCAATTTCAACCAAAAGAATAAAATACCTAGGAATAAATTTAAGAAACACATGAAGAACCTATACACTGAAAACTACAAAGCATTATTAAAAGAGATTGAAAAAATACAATGAAATGGAAGGATATTCTGTATTCATGGATTAGAAAAATTAATGTAGTTAAAATGTTCATGTTACCCAAAGCAATTTATAGATTTAATACAATCCCTATCAAAATCCCAATGTCATTTTTAAAGAAACAGAACAAAAACCCATCAAATTTGTATAGAACCACAAAAGACCCCAAATAGCTGAATCAATTATGAGAAAAAAAAAAGAATAAAGCTAGACAGAGGTATCATATTCCCTGACTTTGAATTATACTAGAGTTACAATAATCAAAACAGCATGGTATTGACAGGAAAACAGACCAATGAAAGAGAATTAAGATCCCAGAAATAAAATCACATGTATACAGGCAAATAATTTTTGACAAAGAAGCCAAAAACACACAATGGAGAAAAGAAATTTTCTTCAATAAATAGTTTTAGGAAAACTGGAAAGCCACATGCAAAACTAGATTATGATTTCCCCCACATACAAAAATTAATTTCAAAATGGATCTAAAATGATAAATTACATAGAAGGAAGCATAGGTATTAAACTTATCGATCTTTGTCATAGAGAACATATTATGAATTTGACCTCAAAGTCAAGGGAAGTAAAGGCAAAAATAAATTAATAGGACTGTATCAAACTAAAAAAGCTTCTGCACAGCAAAAGAAACCACCAACAACAAAATAAAAATGCAACCAACTGTATAGGAGATGATATTTGCAAACAACAGATTTGATAAGGGCTTAATATCCAAAATATATTTAAAAATCATGCAACTCAACACCAAACAAACAATCCAAATAAAAAATGGGCAGAGGACCCGAACAGACACTACTTCCAAGACAACATACAGATGGCTAACAGATAGATAAAAAGATGCTCACCTTCACTAGCTGTTAGGGAAATGCAAATCAAAACTACAAGGAGATTCCACCTCACACATGTTGGAGTGGCTTATTATCAAAAGTCAGGTGACAGCAAGAGTTGAAAATGTTGTGGAGAAAAAGGGACCCTCATTCACTGCTGCTGGGAGTGTAAACTGGTACAGTCACTATGAAAAACAGTATGGCAGTTCCTCAAAAAATTAAGAATAGAGTTAGCACATGACCCAGCAACCCCTCTTCCAGGCATCTACCTCAAAAACTTGAAAATATTTATTCACAAAGATATATACATGTCATTATAGTCTTATGTTCATTGCAGCATTATTCATGGTAACCAAGACATGGAGACAAAGTGTCCTTTGACGGAGAGAACTGGGTAAAGATGTGCTACATATATATTATGGAATACCACTCAGCCATAAGAGTGGATGGAATATTGCCATTTCCAACAACATGAATGTACCTGAAAATATTATGGCTTACAAAATAAGTCAGTCAGAAAAAGCTAAGAACCTTATGCTTTCATTCATACATGGGATATAAAACTGAAACTCATAGACACAGACAACACTATGGTGGTGACTAGGGAGAAGGGAGTAGAGGCTTAGTAGAAGGTGAAGGGGGCAAATATATGATGATGGAAAATAATCTGACTTTGTGTGGTGGGCACGCAATGCAATATACACAACATGTATCATGGAGATGTACACTTGAAACCTATGTGATCTTATTAAACAATGTCACCCCAATAAATGCAATAATAAAAAAGGGAGACTATTCTGAGTGGGTCAGACCTGATTAGGGAGAGTGTTTTAAGAGACGGTGAAGTATCCAGTGGATTCTCTCAAAAATGAAGTTTCCTCAAAATGAGTTTTCCTCAAAAATGAAGCAAACTAGGATGCTATGACAGGACCTATGTAGGCGCTATGTGGCAAGGACCTGAGCGTCACTTGTGGGAGCCAGTTGACAGCCAACAACAAAAAATTTCCTCAATCATAAAGACTCAAAGAACTGAATTCTGCCAATTATGTGAGTTTTGGAAGAGTTTCTGAGCCTCAAATGAGATCACAGCCTCAGCTAACTCTGCAATTTCAGCCTGGTGAGCCCCTGAGCAGAAAACCCAGTCAACCCACACAAACCTTGAGATAATAAATATGTGTTATTTTTAGCCACTAAGTTTGTGTCCTGCAGCAACAGAAAATGAATACACCCTCCCTTCTTCCTTTCCTCCCTATTCCTCTCAGTGCTTCAGTCACTCTGAACTTTTCTTAGTTTCCTAATTAAAACATTACTTCCATCACTGT
Organism: Tonatia bakeri; assembly: GCA_004024845.1. NCBI lineage: Eukaryota > Metazoa > Chordata > Mammalia > Chiroptera > Phyllostomidae > Tonatia > Tonatia bakeri. Next base: position 35,382 of record PVIA01009294.1, read on the forward strand.
GGTTTCGTGAGAAATACTCACTTTGTCTAGAGTGCTCTTTTCCTCTTTTCTGCCATTTAAATACTACCCATCCTTCAGAACTCATATCAACTCAGCCTCTCCTGGAAACCTTGACTGATGATTCTGTACTGCCGCCACTCCCTGTTTGTGTTCTCTCCCTCCCTCTTCATGAGTGAGTTGAGAGAAAGAATTTATATTATTCAGGTTCATGTCACTTAGAGTTCATGTCACTTATTCAAGTTCTCATGTCACATTAGAACATAGTAGCTAATCAGTAAATAATTAATGGGTTAATATTTCTGTGTTTTCAATCTGAATACTTTTGAAGTTGATACAGTTTAACACATATTTATTTTCAGGACCTTTTATAGATGCCATAAACAATAAAATGATTAGTAAGATATATTCCTGTTTCAGAGAAGCAGAATAAGATTTGCATACTGACAATGATCACAAGAGGTGGAACGTGATCTGTGGCACATGAAGAACTGAAGCTGGTCCTTCAGGATGTCAGTGAGGGGGGAGAACTCAGGGTCTACAGGATGAAGGAAAACATATCTATGTCTTCCAGCCTCATCTGTATATTTTATTGAGAATCACTTGTCTATCATTATCAAGGACTTTGGAACAAGGCAGCAAAAAAACTGGCTGCTCCTATCTTTCAGATAGCTGGATAGTAAGCATGCTTATCCCGGCAATTCACATTCTCCATTAGTAAGTCAGAGCGTGACAGATGTGAAAACAGAGAAGGCAGGTCACAGAGGGAGAGAGCATTGTTAAGCAATGTCAGCTTTCCCCTATGACCTATGGGAGGTGTTGAGCCACAGTCTCGCTTGATGCTACGTGTAGTGCTGCTCACAGGGGCCGGCTCAGCTGCCAGTTCAGCTGCCGTTGGTGTGAAACCCAAGGAAAATGTCCCTGCAGCTGCTGATGTCAACATGTGCATCATGTGGCCTGCTTGCGGTGTGAGTCAGACACCCACATCCTGTTGCCTTACAATTACACTACTTCTTCCTTTAAATGATATATCAAAGAGGATATGTTTTACTTTTTTCCAATAGACTTCTGTTACTTTCCAACAGAAAGGAGATGCATGTATGGGTTGTAGAAGTCTTCCAAATGTGGGTCAGGCTTGTTTCCTCCACCAGGCTCTGAAGTTTGTGCCACACACCAAATGGTAACACACTCAATCATGTGGTATCAATTCAGCATTCTCTTCTGTCAAAAATTCTCATCTACTTAATTGGCACCACTCCAACAAACTTGCAGCGAATTACATAGAGCCTCTGTAATATTAAAATTCACTTAAACTTAAAACCAATGAAATATTTTGAACCAGTTGTTTCTCTGAGTTTACAAAATGCTGTGGATATAAAATCGTGGCTACATTTAACTTTGTCCCATGTTTTCGAACATCCATTTAATTAACAAAGCTGAAATAATCACGATTATTGGGTTAATGTAGGTATTTATCCTGAGCTCTTTATTTTGAATGAATTTTTTTTTTAGCTTTGGAGGGAACAGGAAGAAGGAAAAAGAGGTCAAGATTTATTGGAAATAAACCAAGACTATGTTTTAGTTTGGACTATCACCTCTGTTCATACTTCTTTGAATCATTTATGGACTAAATTGATAGTATCCTAGTTACCCAGGGTAAGGGTCACAGAGAGGCACCTCTTTGGCAGTCACCCCACTGTGGGACTTTCCAACCCTTTTCTCAGTCACTAGTGCACTCAGTGTAATGAGGATGACACATGTCTTGGCAAAATGTCCCCATATTCAGAAGTAGAACAGCTCCAATGTTCTTGATTTTATTTCAGACTTGTACTAAAGTTGTCTGCCCGCCACAATCTGACTTCTTTCAACCTCATCTAATTTTTTTCAGGCTTAGTTTGGTCAGCCATACTAATTTCCCAGGATAGAAAAATAACACTGCTTTCTAGATTTAGAGCTTGATACTAGAGACTCCAGTGTTAACCCATAAATCTCCACACATGATGGTCTCATTTAAATTGGTAGATGCTTATGAGGCTACCATTGGTTTTCTCACAAAATTTCGTGTGAAACATACTTTATAAAAATATGCTTATAACTTGGAGGTATCAAAAAACACTTAAAAATGTTTATATTCTGCTTCTGTTAATTAACTGGTTTTAACTTTTCTTTATGGACTTCTGTAATGAACCATGGGCTGGCCAAAATAAATTCCAAAAGTCTGAAAGATATTTAACTATGGAAAGTAGGACAAACAAAAGAGATATTATGAAAAGTAGACAATCCTTAACTTTCACAGGTTGATCTCTGTAAAAACTGTCAATATACTTTCATTAGATATAATTACTATCCTTTTTGGAAGTACATACACCAGTTGGTAAATGAAGAAACACTGAATTCTCCAATGGTGGTACATATTCACTTGTCAACAGTTCAGATTTAGAAACACTTATTTTTTTCTGTGTAGCTGAGTTTATTTTATCTCATTCCGTCACTACTATTTTATTAAATGAATAAAAGTGAATAAGTGAAAACAATAATATTATGAATTATAAACTTTCTAAATTTAATATGAGTGAGTGAAAAGAGATAAAATCATTATGATGAAATAGTTTTGGATAGTTATTATACTAAAACAGATCAACTGTTTATTCAACTGCTAAAGTACAGAATTAAAGAATAGCATGATATAATGAAAGTAGATCCCCAAGATTATTTTAATAGCAGAAAATTATTTATAAATATCATTGTATTTATTTTAATGTCTGAAAATAAACTAGTATTATGGAGTTTATATACTTTAGATTTTGTGCTTATTTCCAGGAGAACATAATGCACAAAAAGTGTGTTAACCGTAGTTGTTTAAAAGACAGAGTTTGAAGCCATGCAGATCTGGGTTGACGTCCCAGCTCCTCCACTTACTTAATGCAAGGGGCTAATTATCTTCGAGTCTCTGTGCCTTGATCTATAAAAATTAGGATGACAATCTTTATTTTCTTAGAGTTGTTTATGAGGGGAAAAATAATAGTAATAATGTATATTTTTGGATACAGAAATGATTGATCATGGCACCTGGCCTGTAATGGTCTTTCCTAAAATGTTAATTTTATATAAGAAACTATAGATCACATACATACTATCTATGAACTCATTTCTGAATATATTTCCAAGATAATGGAAATGTATTTACTAAATACTAAATAACGTGGCCCATTTATGCTGGCAAACCAGGAAATAAGAAATGTAGCCTTGCATTGGAGGAAAGGAGACTCACTTGCTCTTAGCCACCACACCAACACCCTTGAGGAGGCCACGGAGGCCTCCATGGCCACCGCGCTCTCATGACCTACAGAACCACACCAGGCAAACGTGCTCTGGCTCATCTCTTGACCAACTGACCTGAATTCAGAAGACGAAGCATCCTGTGTTAGTCAGGGTTCTCCAGAGAAATAGAACCAATAGAATGTGTATATGGAGAAGGAGAGATTTATTTTAAGAAATTGGTTTACGTGATTGTGGTGGCTGGAAAATCTAAAACCTGTAGAGCAGGCCTGCAAAGTGGAGACCCAGGAAAAAGCCAATGTGGTCATTCCAGTCAGAGGGTCATCTGCTGGCAGGATTCCTTCTTCAGTTCTTGTTCTGTTAAGGCCTTCAACTGATTGGATGAGGTTCACTTAAATTATAGAAAGTAATTTGATTTACCCAATGCCTACTGATCTAAATGTTAATATCATCTAAAAATGCTTTCACAGAAACATCTACAATAATGTTTGAGCAAGTATCTGGATACCACACCCACTCAAGTGGACACAGAATTAACCACCACACACCCCATGAATGTCATCCTCCACAGATGCCGACGAGTGCAGTGGTTAAGAGCTTTCAGGTGAAGCAGAAGAGTATTCAAACTCTGGCTCTTCAACTTATGAGCTCTATGAAAACTATGTAAATTTTCTAAACTTAATATGTAAATCAGGGACCAAGATACCCACAGCAAAGGATTGTTAGGATTGGTGCAAAAAAAATTAAATCCTAAGGTAGTTGAGATGTTTAGAATTTTACCTGGCATGTGCTGTGCATTCAATGATAAATAGCATCTTTTTCCGGTGAAAACAAAACAAGATGTTTGATTCAAAGAGGAATGGCCCAAATTTGCTGATGGCTCTGTGCTAGCTGGTTTCTGACCCCTCTCAAATTATATTTCCTCTAAGTAACACCCTTCATTGTTGTTAAAGTAAATTTAAAAAGACACTCCATTTTCATTTTGCAAAATGCACCTCCCACCCAGTTTCTCTTCTTGTACCCTTTCCTTCTTGTCTATCTGCTCGCCGCTCTTATTTTCTACACATTTTGTCACAGAGAATTGCCAGGAACAGGTCACTTGGTGTCACAGGGATAACAAAGGAAGGAAAATCTTTCCGCACTTCCACACTTGTAAGCACAAAAATCAATCACACTTTCTTTCTCAGTAAAGACTCCAAGTTAGTCAAGCCTGCATTTGAACTCATTCTCCCCAAATAAATAGCTGAGTTGGGAACGTCGATCAATGCATTCGAACAGAAATATATTAGTGAAGCTTCCAAAAAAAAAGGACTTCTCTCTCCATTTCCACACAATTAGACTCACAAATACATACACATCCACATACTCACAGTTCACACTAATGTTACAGAATATCCTGAGTGGCACATTTCCACATGAGTGAAGCAGCAACCTTTATTTGCATGATAATCCTCAAATTAACTTTGCAAAAATCTATTCCTCTTCCCAAACTACATTCTCAAAAAAAACTTTAAAGTGCAAGTGACAGTAAAAAATGTTTCAATTTTAGACTTTACCTAAGTTTACCATAGTTTTTTTTTTTTTTTTTTTATGAATACAGACATTGTTCCTACATCTAGCAGGTCAGATAACAAATAATAATTATTCTTAGTAAAAACATAGGTTAGAAAAACAACATCTACTACATCAACAGCAAAGTCTCCTAGAAAAATCTTATGAAGATTACAAAAACTGGAGTATGAGCCATCAAAGAGTTACTGTGTTGCGAATGGTTATTTTGCCTGTGTACCTGAAAGAACCCTGGACTCGGAAACTGGGGTGTGAGTTCTAGTTCTTCACCTACCATCAACTGTTATTTTAAGTTAGTCAATTAACCTTTCTGGGCTCCAGTATTGATCCTGGCATGAGGATCCTTGTGAAAGCTAATTGAAATATGGTAAGTGAAAGGACTTTATAGTGAAAGCACTTATAGACCAGTAAAAATGGCTAGTAATGGTGGCTATTATTGAACACTAAGTATTGCCAGATACTCTTTTAGTTTGTGGTGTGTGTGTGTGTGTGTGTGTGTGAATAAAGTAACTGAACAAGATCACAGTAATAGTAGGTGCTAGAAACAGGCTTCAAATCCCAGCATTCTGGTGGTAGGAGTCCCAGTTCTAATTTATCCAGTCTTCAAGGTTAGGACTTGAAAGACATTTACTCAATGTCTGTTGATTTAAACATTAATCTCATCTAAACAATACTCTCGCAAAAACATCTAGGATAATGTTTGACCGGGTATCTGGGAACCACACAGGAAGCCCACCATGGTTCATTGTGCTGACGTTGACCCTGAGGCAAAGTGAATGTAAAGTTTATACCGTGAAACACCAGGCATGTACAAGACATTTCTCAGGCCATCCACACGCATGTTTTCTTGTCTGAAGAAGACAATAGCCAGGACAATAATACTCAGGAAAGTGTTAACCACAGTACCATGTCAGGCCCATAGGAAGAATAAAAGGTGGGAATGTTATAAAGGCAGATTTGACAGGCTGATGGGGAAAAAACATGAAAGAGATAAGAAAAGGATATAGAACCTTAGAGAGGTGAAGACTTTATTTCTTGGTTTGCTTCTTCCCTGTGTTATTCTAGAAAAGATAGCAGAAAGCAAGAAAGTTCAGCGTGAGTTTTGGAGTCAGGCCTGACCCCAAGTCCCTGGTTTATGTGGGTCATGAATCAAGACATAACCAACTTGCAGAATTTCCACTCTATGCTTAGATCTGTAAATGTGTTTTTTTTTTCTTTCTGGATATACTCTTTTGAGCACCTACAATACTTATCTGTCACCACAAATACAGTGAGAAATAATGAAAAATTAATGAGACAATGCTTTTAAGATTTTTCTGACAAGTGTCAAAAGCACATCTAACCATAGATGCTTATCTGTAATGAACAACTGAACCCTGGAAAGCGCACTGGTTGAACCTTGTGTATTCAGAACAGCAGCTATAATAACCCAACAGTGGATGGCTGACAAGGAAGTCATATGGTAATGGTAAGTATTAGCCTTCATTAAAAAACTCTATTTTATATTTTAGCCAATGCATTTTGAAAATTCCGTATTTTACATGCAGGTCAATAAAACATAACTTTCAAAAATTTAGAAAAATAAGCATCACTTTTACTTTAAAACTTCAGAGGATGGAACTTTGACTAACATAATATATTAAGTATAGAGAAAAAAGAGAAGAAATATTTTGATCACTTATAATATTTAAAATATACCTTTTTAATTTTATTCCAAATATCATAACCTAGGAAGAATAAATTATGTGTGTTGGGTTATTTATTCATTCCACTTTTAAAATAATGCCTTTCTCAGTATATCCCCAGGCATAAGTACAGGAAAAAAATTAACTAAATTGTATAATAGTCAACACTGATGCAACTTTACAGCTTAAAATAGTACACAAAAATAGCTTATTAAAATATTACCATAGTCAAAGTTTCCTTCTTTTGAAAAATTTTAAATTTTAAAAGCTAGTTAGCATTGGGCCCTGATGACCAGGAACCAGGTTCAAGTCAAACTGACCGAGGGCTATAATCTTACTCCTGACAGAGAAAGATGAGAGTGTGGTAACCACTGGCACTATCCCACCAAGAGCAGCAGCGCTGTGTTTATTGCCATCCTGACGGACAGTCGCTCTACTGCAAAGAAGTATTGTTTCTTCTTTGCAGGCTTGACTCCCGGGGAAGGAGCTCCACTTGAACACATCTGTACCTCTCTCAAAGTAACAAAAGTCCTACGCAACGTAAAACATAACACTAATGAGAGTAACTATCATTCACCAAGCACCTATTATGGGCCTGTAACTACATAAATTTTCGCCTTTAGTGTTTATGAGGGCATTATTATTCTCATTATACAGGTGGGGAAACTGAGACCTTGGGAACTTACAGAACGTGCTCAGTGGTGGTATCAAGCCTGTAACTATTATAGTGATCATAGTATCATTAGAAAGTGCAAGGCCTTGACCCTGGAAAGGTGTTGGAGCATGAAAGCTAGAAGCTCATTGTTTCACGTAATGGAACCTCTCATTCACTGAAACATTAACACCATCTGTGATTTTGCAGAAGGTGAAAAACAGTTCTGGTAAACCAAGTGGGAATCTTGACATTTAGCCATTCAAATATATACTTTGATATGTTTCCAGGGAATAGTGAACCTCAAATCTATGTGTTAAAGAAAATAGTCCGTTCATGATATAAATGATTGTCTTCAAATAGGAACCTCTGTATTCTCAAATGATCATTGCTCACTGCACCTGAAAGGGAAATCTCCTAATTGAACATATTTTTCAATCAGAACTGAATGATTTCCCAGTGTTTAGTAGACTTACCTTTCCATCAAATGCTGGACAGGTAGGTCACCATTGAATAATAGATTTTGTGCCTATGACATAGTTTGGCTATTTAGAGTCTTGTGCCTCAAACCTCCATGCCTTTCCCTGAAGGTCTGTAAATAGATGGAATATTTTCCTCTCTTGAAAAACCTAAAAAAAAAAAACAATAATAATAATAGTACCTTATTTGGAGCATAAGGATTGAAGTAAAATAATGCCAAGTGAACCCCATGACAGTTTAAAATAATGTCTTTGACCAGTTTGACATGAAACATAAAACATGTCATGTGTGCTTCTATCCTAATGGCAAGGTCAACACCATCCACCACGTACAGGAGTCCATTCCTTCCTTCCTTTTCTTTCCTAGCTTTTGTCCCCTTTGTGTCAGACCTCTCTTTGTGCAGTGTTAGTCATACTGAAGTCATTGGGTGCTTATTACTGGTTTTACCATTTAAATGAAGCATTATGAAGGAAAAATGTGTTTTCAAAAAACTAAGACCATTGATATTATACACACGCACAGCAAATAGAGTTTAATTAAAACCATTCTGTTTGCTGCTCAGACTGGCTGACAAGAAACTATCTTGCAATTTTGTCTATTTTTTAATGAAAGCTTTTTAAAAAATTCACTCTTTCCTAATTCTTAAGAATAAGTAATTATACTTTCTTAAAAACACACAAATCTGTTCGAAAGGACAAACTATAGAAACATTTAAATCTTGTTTCTAGAATATATTTAAAACCTAGCTTAAGAATATTCTATTTAGAATCTTAAACTTGAATGTATATTTAATAGCTTAATTTCTGAAGAGAGGATGTAATATTTAAATCTCAGTAAACCATTGAGAAATTATTCATAAATACACTAAGTCCTAGAAGTGCAAGATATGTGATGCCTGCTCCCACAGAGTGTTCCGCTGGGTTCAGCGATCTACGCCTATGCAGGAAAGAGGTCCTGTCTGACAGAGCCTCTGTCCATTCCAAGATGAAACGAAATGCCCCACGGTACAGTACAGATCTCAAACACCCTCTCTTGTTGCACAGAACAGATGTTTTGGAATTCACATAACTGCAAGCAGACTATCTTTAGGAAAGGTTTCTAGAATGAGGGTGTTGGCCACACTGGTCATGCCTGTATTAAAACTTTTCACTCATCAAGACAATTTCATTTTTGCACTTAGCTCATCTGTCAATCTCATCTTGATAAAAAGTCAAGATTTTTTTAAACTAAATTATACATCCCGGTTTTTTTCGAATCACATTTTAGCATGTTAAACATTGAGTCATCAAGATTCAATGTAAAGTTTAATATAATTTTTAGTTATCTCCAAAAATAGGCGAATGGGGAAATTTGTTCATTGAAATCCATTATAAGACAAAGACCTTTGAATAACTGTCACCCTAACCTTTAAACAAGCAAGAGACACAAATGAGTGACCCTTCCTAGGTTCAGCTGCTTGCCCCCGGAGGGCATATAGGGGTCTGAAAAGGATAGGTGTCGACTGCGTGGCCTTAAGGAAGTGAGGCGAATCTTTCCTGTGCGTAGGCTAACGCCTACGAGTCTCCTCGCCAACAGCGCAGGCTGTGAGCCAATCTCTTCAATTTCTCGGCCTGGATTGTTGAGGAGATTGTTGAGAGTTTGGCTGTTTTTTGTAATCATCTCGTATTGCTGATGTTTACTTAGCCCGGCCCACGCAGTCCCTGGGTGTGAGGTATTTTGGGAGGCACACTGACTCATTCAAGCACTAACATACCATTTAGGACACTGCAGTGCTAACCGACTAAACGCTACCTGGGCCTGTGCTTAGCCGAGTAAATATCCCCATTTCCTTTATTTGAGTTCCTTGAACCTGCAGAGGGACAACACATGGCCTCCGCAATAAAAAGGTCTGTATTCGGTCTTGTTTGCGAGTTGGAACACAAAATTTTTAAAGGGTTCTATTATCTAATTTTATCTCCATTACTTCAGCAGACCGAATAGATTATTTTCTAATTTTACACAATTCCAAGGAGCAAGTGGATTGGTCTGTGCTCCTGGAGCTGAGCACAGAAGGAACTAGATCTTCAGATGAAATTTGCTACTTTTAAGTCTTCTCTGGTCATAAATAGCTATCATTAAAACGTGCTTGTATGGAGCTGGAGTTGAAGTTTGCCATTTTTCATTCCAGAGAATGGGTTGTAAATTTGTCTGCTGGCTTCTAGAATTTCATTTAACAAATTTCTATGAATATGTATGTTTTAATATTTGCATACTATCTGAGATTCAGGAAAGCAATTGCTAAGAAGACATAATCCCTGTTTCTCCAAGAGATGACAATGTAATTGAAAATTATTTAACTCCATGTGGCAGCTATTACTGGGGTGGCACTGGGGCCCAGAAATTGCATTTTATGCACTCTTAGGGTATTCCAGGTGGAAGACATTTTCAGAGCAATACTGCCTTACTAGTAAGATGATGCCTAAGGTAGCTTTTACAGCGTATAGCATGGCTACAAAAAAGGGGGGGTGGTATTTATATCATGCAGGCTAATTACCCAGACACTTGCTTCAGGTTTTGTATGAAATTTCTAGTTAGGTAAGCAGTCCTTGGCAGCAGATTTCTTATCAGAACCAAAGTTAACCTTTATAAGAAAAGGGAGACCTTTAAACAATAAAAATTAATCTTGACTTTCTAATGCATATACTTGGAGTTTAAAGTAACCACTGAAAGATGGGAACTCGGGGGTTTTAATTTGCCAGGAATGATGGCTATGGGCCAGCCAGTAGAAATCCTTGTTACCAGTTTTCAATGGAAAAATCACAAAACGTTTGAAACCAGAAAAACTTAAATTTGAATCACATCTCTGCCCTGTATTAGCTGGGTAAAGTTAAATAAATTTAAAATGTGTGTTTGTTTTCTAATGTTTGCCACAGAGATAGCAGAAACTCTCTGAAAGAGTTTCTTTGTGAACAAAAAAGTACTAACATATAAAGTTCCTTACACCATTAGCACTCTGAATAAATGCTAATTTCCTCTTGTGAAAATACTTTGAAGAATGTATAAACTCTATTCAAATTTAACATATTACCATTATTATTTAAAGCTTATGCTTAATAATTAAAAATTTGTAACAAGAGAATTTTTTAAATTTTATTTTCCAATTAGAGCCCATATTCAATATTATTTTGTATTTGTTTCAGATGTATAGCACAGTGATTAGACATTTGTGTTCTTGACAAAGTGTCCCCCCTGATGTATTCAGTCCCCGCCTGGCCCCACACATAGTTCTCGCAATATTATTGACTGTATTCCCTTTGCTGTACTTCACATCACTGAGGCTATTTTGTAACTACCAATTTGTTTCTTAACCTCTTTACCTTTTTCATCCAGCATCCCAAACTCTTTCCCCTTTGGCAACCATCAGTCTGTTCTCTGTGTTTATGAGTCTATTTCTATTTTGTTTATTTGTTTATTTTTTTTTAGATTCCACTTATAACTGAAATCATATGGCATTTGCTTTTATCTGATTTATTTCACTTAGCTTAATACCCTCTGGGACCATCCATGTTGTTGCAAATGATAACATTTCATTCTTTTTTATGGCTGAGTGATATGCTGTAGTGTGTGTGCACCACCACTTTTTTCTTCACTCATCTATTAATGGGAACATGGGGTGCTTCCATATCTTTGCTACTGTAAATGACATTACAGGAACATTGGAATTCATATGTTCTTTCAAATTAGTGTTTTGGATATATATATCCAGAAGTAGAATTGCTGTGTCATAAGCAGATCCACTTTACATTTTCTGAAGCCCCTCCACAGTTTCCCACAGCAGTTGCACTAATCTCTCTTCCCACCAAGAGTACATAAGAGTTCCCTTTTCTCCACATCCTCACCAACATTTGTTGTTTGTCAGACAGGAATGTTCTTAGCCAAGGAGTATTTATAATTTTATGGCTGAAAATAGTGTCAATGTCCATCACCAAGCTTAGTCACCTGTCTGTTGTCAATTGAGATGTTCTACACTGATTAGTACAGCCACAAGTAACTTCATGTTACTCTGCACTTCAGAAAATGTCAAAAGGTATCAGCCTCAGCCAACATCAATGCCAAAATTATGTGTCTACATTTACAATAATTTTTTTTAATTTTTCCTTAAAAATGATTATCTTTAACATAGACATTTGAACAATTCTAATTATTAAATGCCACATATGGACCACGACCCTCCTGATATTCTTGATAATTAAATCACTTTGTATTGTAATATGCAGAATATATTGATTGCCAAATTGTAGTCAAGTGTGTATGTGTGTTTGCAGTATGCAGGATGCCCTGAAGATTCCCTATTTTTATAAAGTTTTGATTTATTCTAGCCCTAATTGCTCTTGTTGCTAGGTGCTTCAACTCTATTTTCCTCATCTTCAGCCATCACAGCCCACACAAGCTCTGAAATGCTTTCTCTCATAAAAAGCATGTAGAATCTACAAGGTGTTAAATAGTTAGTAGTAAGATTTCCCTGTTAAATGAATCAAAAGAAAACTCTTAAAAGAGGAAAAACATTCCCAATAAATGTGGGCAGCATTCTCAAGCAGTTTACAATAGCAACTGAAGCATAGCTAATTCTCTAATTGTAGGGAATCTCCAAATATAAACTCTTCAAAATATGGGACAGTATCCTGAATGTGTCATCTGTCTGCAATCTATTTTATTAAAGATAAAGTTATTGGTGAAGCTTTTGGATGTGGCTCAGGGAGTGGCCCGAGTGGAATTATACTGCAACCTCTGTTAAGCACCGAGGAGCATGTGTCTCTGCGGGGGCCATGAGGGACACGGAGATGAACAAGCCAAGGAGTCTGTGTTCAAGGGGAGCTGGACCTTACCACAATTAACTGTTGTACCACGTACAGCGTGGCACTCAATAAATATTATTTTTTTAAGATTTTTTAAAATTTTTATTTATTTTATTTTATTTTAATTGCTGTTGAAGTACAATTTTCTATGTTTTACTCCCATCCCAGCCCACCCACCCAGCCCTCCCCACCTCCTTCCCATTTCCACCCACCCCTGGTTTTCAATAAATATTCTTTTAACGCATCTACTATTGCCAGTGTTCTGAAAGAAATATAACAATACACAAAGGGAATGTAAGAAAAGTGAGATGTATTTACTAGAAGATCAGAAAGGAAGTGGTGTTTTGAATTGAACCTTGGAGAACTAGTAAAATTTTAACTGGAAGAATGGACTGAGGGAAGGTATGCAAGAGCAGGAGTGTCAGAGAGTCCGTGTCCACATGAGCCCTTCCCATGGCAGCCTAGCACGGCTGCTTTATTTCACAAGATTTCAGTATCACTCACTGGGGGTGGGGGGGGGGGATCTAACCTCTTCTCTGACTGTTCAGATTAAAGATGATTTGTCTGCTGATTTGTTCAAACTTCTTTGAGTTCCTGTTTTCTTGCGTCCGAACTAAGGAGCATAACCCACATGGCATAAGGATGTCTGCGCATTGACTGAGGCGGGGTGCTCGTTAGCGTCCTGCATCGACCTGGCTCCCCGTGAGCTGCCACAGCAGCAGTTCCAGCAGCCACAGCTGCAGATTGCCCCCGACTTTAGATTTGCTTCCAGAAATTAATGGTGGGGATGCCCAAACATAATCAAAGCAACTATTCTTTTCTTTAAATTCAGCTCAGGGGTACGTTTTTATTTATTTATGTATTTTGCTCTTTTAGATTTCCTCTGGAGCTAAGGGGCAGCGTCACATGTTAGTTTTGTGCTCTAAGAACCTCACATTCATGTTCTGACTTAGATCAGCTGACACACATCTTAAAGATTACACACATCCCCATCACGTGTGTAACACATAGAAATGGCTTCATCTGATACTGATACATTCATTCTTGGTGTTGCACTTCAGAGAACTCACCGTGACAGGCTTTCGGTTACAAGTATTTATGGCATAGCTTATAAAATCACATAAAGGCTTGGCTAGAATGTTAAAGTATGAAAAATATCACCTCAAAATGGCAGAAATTGGATTGCCAAGGCATCCTCTGATTCATTGTTTAGAACAAAATAACACTTCCATTATTAAATGCTTGCTAATATAATAAGCTATATGTCAATTGATTCATATGCACTGGGGTATATAAACTCAAATGGATTATTTCAAAATCTATTACTCTCTTTGTCAATCGAAAGAGTCTTTTGACTTTAGACTCAAAATTGGAAAATATACATTGAGTCAAAAATTTAAATTAAAAAAAACTTGAATAGGGAACCATAATTTAAAAATTGCCTTCCTTTTTTAAAAAAGACTCCTTTGGTTAAATAAAATTTAACTGAAAATTCACTTATATTTTCTCAAAGAATGACAAATAAGAAGGGGCTGAATATCCTCTTGCTCTTGGAATAATTGGATGCCACTTGACAATAACATGACAACTATTAACTTCCCCAGACTGGAGACGCCGGTTGGCCAGGAGGCTCCGGCCAAAGGACAGGAGATTGCAAAACAGGACACTGAGTGAGTCATGAGAAATGAGGGCTAAAGCTTATCATGCTTTTTCTAAACTATCCTTTTATTATGAAAACAGAGAAGGGAAATCTTAAAATCGAAGAGCCTTGGTCACAAATGAATGGTGTGTGTAAGATTTAGTTTTCGAGACAAGGTAGCTTTGTGTAACTGTAAAGCCCACTGAGACACATAGATTGATATTTCTGTGGGTTAATATGACAGTTTAGCACATTTCTTCATATGCTTAGTAGTACAATGTCTTCCATTTTTAGAATTATTTTACAATGTAAGGTGAAAATAGAGTTGTTCCTCCCCCTGTTGTTGAAGCTCACACTGAATTACTTTGAAAGAATTGCAGAACAGTGGTAATATTAATTAAACTATCAACAGCTATCATCCATATAGTATTTTAAGGTGTTTGTTTCTATGTATTTTGTCTCATTTAGTATCAGAAACCCTGTGGGGTAGTTGGGGTAGATGTTGTTGTTTCTAATCTACAGTGAAGAACCAGGAATCTGGAGAGATTACCACTAAGTGGCTTGCTCATGTCACCTGATGCAGCGGCCCTGGAGCTCAGGGCTCTGCCCTGGCGCCATCCTCCCCTTAGCCTCCAGTGAGCTTCCACGTGAAGCACTAACACCCTTCCCCATCTGTGCAATACAGCCTTTTAAGGTCTGTGGAAAATATCTGAAATATGTGGAGTATACTTGGGAATTCCTTTTCTTTTCCAACAACTAAGTAATTTTCCTATCTCATAAAGCTTATTAAGCTTTCAGGCCACCTCAAGAATGGTTGTTAAAGTTGTTCTCAAGTGGAAAACTTGTGGAGAGGTATTCTAAGAAAATCAAATTAAGTTTATGTCTTCTGTCTGTTATCACTCAAGCATCAAATACTAAGAGTAATATAAACCCCCATACTGAAACCACAAAAGCAGATGCTCTAAATCGGCTTTGTCTGATTCAGTAGCCGCTAACCATATGTGACTATTAAAATTTGAATTAATTTTAATATGTTAAATGACAGAAAAATGGCACTTCCTCCATCACATTAATCATATTTCAAGAGCTCTAGAGCCATAAGGGGCTAATGACTATTGTATCAGACACCATAGTTATAAAACATTTCTATGACTGCAAAAAATTCTATTGGATGTTAGCCTAAATTCTACCTGTTATCAGTGTCAGCCTGTATACCTCTCAACTCTAAGTCTATGGAGCTGTCCTCTGGGGTCAATGATACAGGTGTGCGTGTGTGTGTGTGTGTGTGTGTGTGTGTAAAATGAATCATGATTCTATTCTCTCCAACAATGCTAGGAATACCAGCAAGGTACAAATAATCATAAGCTACTTATGTGACTTCTCTTGATGTGGGAAGAGACCCAAATGTCTATGTTAATATCAGTCAACTCAAGACCATTTCAACAATACACTGTTGTATTAACAGCCCCATGTGATAAAAAGAGGGCCGAACAGAGCATCTCCAGTTCCTGGGGTTTTGTGGACACAGGGAGATCAAATGAGAGGGATTAGCCTGTGGAGATGGGGTACCTGAGACAGGGATAAGGAGAAGAGATCCATCCCAGGAGAGAGGACCATGAGAAAAAGCCAGAAGGATCCAGGAAGCATCAGGGAATGTGTTCCATCCGCCCCACTGGGAAATCTTTTTTAAAGAACCAGATGGTTTGTTGCCTTGCCTGGGGGGGTGCAAATAGGGGAGAAGATAAAAAACTCAAGAGAAAGGACTGAATATTGTTCTTACTGAACTGTCTGCTGCAGATGGCCAGGCATTGCTGAAATTTTAAAGTAGGTTCATCTGAAAAGGCAGTGTGTGGAGAATATCCAGGCCAGAATCCTCCATCTGCCACTTCCCACCTCTCTAGCTTTTGTCACATTTAACTTCGATGAGCCTTAGTTGCAGATTGTATTTGTTCTACTGAAGGCTGCCCACAGAAAGGGCATTACATTTATGGATGGTGACAAAAAACCTCACACAAATAGATAATTGTAACATAACTTCATAGATGTGACGACAGACACATGCACAGAGAAAGACGTGGTGGAGGAGTGGGGTCTGGGCTGAACGGTTAAGGATGAAGAGCAGTTGAGGGAGGGGTGGGGAGTTCACGGAGGGAAGGGAGCATGAATAAGAGTGGAGGAAATCACAAACACATGAAAAACACATAAAAAAACAGGTCCTTCCCCAGTGTAAAATGAGAGAGACTTTTATAAAAGAGGAAAATACTTTCTGCCTGAACAAATAAAGAGTTAAATTGAGTAGAGAAAAATCATTCTTGAAGAGGAAAGCACAAAAGGAGTGGCTGGATATACTGAATACTTTCTCACCCAGAAAAACTTTTTTTCCCCTCTACATGATGTCTCTGCCTTTACGGTTTATTTGTGTCTGCACAAGACAATGCAGCAGCTGTGCTCATAGAAATTCCCCCTCCTCGCTGGTCAGACAGGTTGCACCAGTGAACCCCTGATAACAGACAGACGAGGCTGACAAGGCTTCCAGCTTTCAGTTGCAACTGGCACTCTCCCCACATCAGGCTTCTCAGCCCCCTGCCCACAGTCACTGTCACCAGCACTAGGAATCCCCTCTCTCAAGGCTCTCAAAATGAATGCTGTACAGTGTCTGGCTCCTCTCTGTGTGGCCAGTTCAGATTACTGAGAGAGAAGCTTCGTTTGGATTCCCTCAGTTTGAAATACTAACCAGAACCTACAGACTCATTAGTCACCTCCTTCTGATTCCAGATGCCTCATGAGGCTCCAGTTTTTGGTGTCTAGACATCTATTATCTGGAACCCAGAGGCTCTGGGTGATGTTCAGAGAATAGCAACTTGCTATGTGACCCCCAGAGAGACTAGCACATGAGCCATTGGCCTGTTCCCCTGAGGAACTGTACTTTCTGGAAGCAAGTGTTGAGATGAAGTAGTCTCAAGGAGATTTACCCCCATCCCTGTGATCTCCATTTGATTTTTTATTAACAACAAAAAAATGAAAAACACTAACTGATTTCTGATACTATTTGCTATTGTTTTTTCTTTTTTTTATCCTCACCTGAGCACATTATTTTCATTGCTTTTTAGAAAGAGAGGAAGGAAGAGAGGTGAGAGAAACAACGATGTGAGAGGGAAAAATCCATAGGTTGACTCCCAAATGTACCCCAACTGGAGATCGAACCCACAGCCTAGGTATGTTTCCTGACTGGGAATCAAACCTGTGACCTTTGTGTCCACTGGGCCATGCTGGCCAGGGCACTAGTGTTGATTGTTGGTACCTGAACGACAATCCTTTATTTAAGGCTCCCAGAGACTATTAACAAGTTTGTGAATTAAATGGAAGACTCGCATGTTCTCTCAGGATTGTTGGTGGACAGGGAGTTAGGGTAGAGAAGGGATTTTTATTTGTCATCACAACTCTCTCTGCTGTCCCCACCACCACCGCCACCCAGAAGCAGTAGGGAGAGATAAGCATTCCATTCACATTCCAGCGGAAGACTTGGGTCTATTGGCGGGTAATGTCAGCAAACTTTGACCTGCAGGCCAAATCCAGCCCCTCACTTGTTTTTGTAAGTAACATTTTGTGCAACACAGCCATACTCACCATTTACATATTCTCTATGGTCGCTGTCATGCAGGCAAAACTAAACCGTTGCAACAGAGACCATACAGTCGACAAAGCCTAACATATTTACTATCCTGCCCTTTCAAAAGAAGCTTTGACAGCATCCAAGGTAAAACAGAGACTTGCATAAGGGACAGTTTGCTCAATATTCATCATGTTTTCATTCATTGAAAAATACTTGTGAAGCACTTCCAGAGTTCTAGGTTCTGAGGACACAACAGGGAACAGGACCAATAGAGTCCTTTGCTTCCCAAAGCTCACAGTTTTCTTAGGCTTTATCACAATGGTCCTTATTCAACTCTTTTCTTCTGTTTATGCTTGGAGGGCACAGACAAGTATTATAATACAGTAATAGGCATAGAATAGAGTTACCAAATAAAACACAGGATGCTCTGTTAAAGTTTTCAATTACGTACTAAGTTTTTTCTTTTTTAAGTTTAAATAGCAACTATGAATGAAGCCAAATGCTGCAATATTATTCTCTCTCTAAATGGTGCATCAAGATAGGGCCAAAGAGAACTATTCAATGGATTTAGAGTGCTTTAATCCTATTATTAGGCAACAGAAGGTAGTGATTGATAGAGGTGCTGGACTTTAAGCATTAGGACAAAGCCATCTCTGGTGTGAAACATATGTGTCAAGCTGTTTAAAAATGCTAACAAACAATTCATTTTTAAAAAGAATAATAATAAGGTGAAATATACAAAAGGAAAAGAGAAAGCTCTTCTTCCTTTCTGGTGGAAGGGAGTAATGGAGAATCTGAACTTAGGGCACAGGGGGGAAAACTAAGTTGAATAATTCATGAGTGTTGAGAAATGTGATGAGTGCTCTGGGTATAAGTTCATATCTCCTACTAAACATGCCTGGCTTAACAAATCCAGGCTTAGTCTTGTGGCAACAAGAAAAGGGAGGGAGAAAATTGGATGGTGGCTGAACCCATTTGTGTAAAACCTAGCCCCAGAGTGTCACATGAGCAGAATGAAAGCCCTTCTAGCAGCATAAAAGTGAGTCTTGCATGGCCAGTCCCCAAAGACAGAGGCATGCACAGGAGGCATGGTGTTTCCCATCTAAAACAGATGAAAGCATAGGGCCTTCTCATCCAACTGGTATTTCTGTTCATGAGCAGCAGCAGATATTTAGCTCATGGAGAGATAATGGATAAAACCAAACACAGAGACAAAGTTCGTTATGGGTGTTTTAGAATCCAGCCTGGACTCTGTTAGCTAAATCTTAAGCAATCACTAAATTTAAAACATAAGTAAGAAATGGCTTGTTTTCAGGTCACCCCTGAGGCACTTTCACTGGGTCTTCAGTTTGTCACAGTAGCATTTCCCATGAAGGATTTTCTGATTTGTCACACGTGTTCCCATTCATTGGTCCAGTGCCCTGGCAGAACCAGAGATTCTAAACTTGTCTGGAAAAAGGTTTCATAATTCATCATGCATACCACTCTGCTTGGCGCCAGGAGCAGTGGCTTGATCCAAGTGCAAGCTCTTGGACATTCACGGTTGACTAAAGGGACCAGATTTGTGATAAACTAATGTAGGACAAAGGGAAAGAGCCTGAGAGTACAGGCCTGTGCTGAGATGGAGGAGGGAGAAAGAGAGAAGGAATAAAGATGCAGGTGTGTGGGGGGTTCCTTTTGACAGTGTCCCAGGAGACAAATGTGTGAGTGCACTGGCTGAGGAACATCGCTCCGTGCAGCAAGGAGGCAGGGGTGTGCGTGTGCTAGAAGAATGGCAAGAAATGTGTTAGGATAAGGAGGGGAAGACAGGAAAAAAGGGAAAAGGAGAGCCTGGTGAGAGAGCAAATGTTCCAGGACAAATCATTTTGGTAAACATGGAGCCTGCCAGCCAGTCCAGGAAGTTCATGTTGAGGGCCATCCTCAATATAGGGCATTCGTTAACCTTGGCTTTGGCAAGGCTGGAGGAGGAGGAAGGGAGATAATGGGGATGATGAGTGGGGCCCCATCCTGCCAATATTCTCTGAAAGTGCCAATTTGTCTATACAGGCAAAATATTCTGAAAAGTTTCCCATTTTCACTGTGTTCATAATGATTTCAGCAGTGAGCCATCTGAATTCAAAATTAAAATTTACTTTGTTTGAATGTTTCACCTTAGAAAGATGGAACAGAATCATAAGAAAGGAATATGTTTAACTATTGTTAAATCTAAGTATTCAGCCTTCCCCTGCTGAATATTCAAATTGGAGATCCACAAAGGACAAAGAGAAAAATAAATGCATTTCTGATTAGGAAATGCAAATTAATGTCTGCATTCTGCCTAAATCCCTCCAATATATTCTTTCAGATGTTTTCTTTCATTACCATCTAACTAGAAAACTTATGTAATTTCTTTTGGTAGGTAGGTGAGTGGGAGTCTCTTTATAAATTTTCTTATTTAAAAATATGTGCTGATAATTACAGAAATGCAAATTAAAGATAGAAAATAATAATTAAATTCAAAAACATTGATAATTTCCAGGTTGGTTAGTTGTGACAAAACGAAAACTCAAAATAGTCTTGATGGCTTTATTAATTGATATCACAATTTGAAAGCATATTTACCTATATTTTGTCTATACTTTAAATCCTTTGGTCCCATTAATTTTACATCATTGGATGTACTTTACAGAGATAGTAGCCCAACTGAATAAACATGAACAAGAAGGTTCACGACTGAATGCTGAATAGGTGCAAAGACTGGAAATAATTTTAAATGGCCACCATGAGAGAACTAACACTCTTCTAACAAAACTCCTGAACAGCATTTAAAGGAGTCAGCTACATTTACATGGTTTGGCATATATCACATGTTCTTTCAATATATTAAATGAGGGGGGAAAAGAGTCACAGAATAGCATTATGATATGTGATTCTAGTCTTTTTAAAAAAAAATCAATGGATAGATTTCATG
The DNA here is from genome assembly GCA_004024845.1 of Tonatia bakeri. Lineage (NCBI taxonomy): Eukaryota > Metazoa > Chordata > Mammalia > Chiroptera > Phyllostomidae > Tonatia > Tonatia bakeri. The sequence goes on from PVIA01009294.1 coordinate 56,081, forward strand.
GATATTTTGTAGGACTGTTATGCAAAAGAAACATCTTACAAGGATTCACAATGAAGTAGAAGCAGAGGCCACTTCTGAAAAGCAGCAGGTTGAGTTTGGCAGAGATAGGAAACTTTTACTTTCTCTTCCAACTGCACTGTATTTTTTCCTTTGTTTTTACAGGTCTGTATTCTTTCACTAAAAATAAAGAAGAAGACAATGTATTCTCTCAGATATTGTAGCTCACTTTCTTCAGGAAAACCCTTGGTTTAGCAGATTCTTCCAGGTGTCATTCCTATCTGAAAAGTATAAGGTTTACCATTCAGTACTGATTCTGCCACTTTCTTTCAACGATCTTTATTCTGGGCTCCCAAAGGCTTTAGAATCCACAGCATCCTCTCAAGTCAGCTATTCCATCCTATTTCTTTAATTCACCATAGATCCCTCTACCAACATCACACACAAGCTTCTAGGGATTCTCATAGGTAAAGCAGGGTGCAATTCCAGTTCTCACTTCCAAAATCTCATCATGGAAAACTCTTCAAATTTCACCTCCAATAATAAAGATTGATAATCAACCATTGTATAAGAAATATCATTGAATCTAGAAGCTAGAAGCATAGCATTATCCAGTTGGATGATTCACAACCTTGACTGCACAATAAAATCACCTAAGAAGCTTAGATAGCATTGAGATGCTCCTGTTGTCCCCAGACCAGCTAAACCAAGTTTATTTTGAATGCATAGCAACCATTGAAAACCTTGTCTAATTCCTTATCAGAAAGATGAGGACACTAGCAGAGAAGATGAATGATTTACCAAAGGTCGTTCATGTGCAAGTTGAAAGATGTGTTATTGACAGGAGTTTAATTGCATGTCTGGGCTGCATGGTAATGAAAAACTCAGAGAGTGGAATTAAGCATAAATTTATTATTAAAGTTAGGATATCAGAATGTATCTTTTATTCCAAGATATATATTGCTTGAAAAGTACCATTATTGATAACACTTGTCCAATATCGGGGAAAATAGATTTCATGCTGCCTTGATTGTAGATAAATAATTTCTTGGAATATTGTGTCTAGAAGAGCTTAATTGCCTTAATTGCTTGTATCATAACTCTTCAGCCCATCAAAAGCATTGATAAAAAGGCTCAACAGCAGAATTAAATGTCTTAATAAAAGAATATTATAACAGCCTGTGTTATCTAGGGCTCGGCATAAATTAGGCCATATGAGTAATTTAAAAAATTCCCTGTGGATCAAATTCCCATGGGGATTAACACACAAGTCCTAAATTTGAATTGTTCTGCAAATAAATCCCAAGGTATGCCTAATTATTATGAATATTTCAAAGAAGCCATTTTGCTTTCAGAATTATATTTGTACCTCAACCTTATAATCAATGAAGTGTTTGAACACGCTTCAAGTTCTCATGCTGAAGGTGAAAGCATCCCTCCCAGCCATACGAACACCATGGTTGCTCAGTTCAGATGTCATAGGTGTTCGGCTTTCTCCCAAGTGAGTTTGGGAGTTAGAAACTGCTATAAACTCTTTTCAGAAAAAAAATTACAATTTCCCCTGTAGTAACCTCAGCCTCAAAATCTCCAGTGCCTCTACCAGGAAGCCTGTGCTGTAAGCTGACTCCCAGATGACTAATGAGAGAATTGTAGAATAAATTCAATAATTGTAGAATAAATTCTAACCCTTTGACTTATCTTCCATCAAATATGTCTTAATCTAATCATGGTTAGAGCTGGGACAGAAGGTAATGATAGCACAAGAAAGGACGGAACTCTCTGGTGGAAATGTAACACAGAATTGCAACACACTTAGAGAGGGTATGTCTTTGATCTGCTGCTTTTTTTTTTTTCAGAAAAAAACATCAATTCTCATAAACATTCTAAGTAAAATTCTCCACAAATGATAGAAATAAATCTAGACTCCAGCTTCAAGCAATAACTACTTAAAGTTTCCCCCTCTTCAAAAGGGACAATTTAGTCACTGACTTTGTAGAACCCGTTATCTTACTGTTGTTTTATTTTAAAAAGTCATTGTTTTTATTTATCTTTGCCTAGTTTTGTTTATTGCTTTTGAGGAAATTGTTACTTTAAAAATGAGCCTCTATTGGTATGCTTGGGCAGCTTATTAAATCTTTCCAAGCATTAAATTCTCCATCTTTTATTTTCCTTTCAATAATATGATAAATCCTGTGGTCTTTCTTTGCTTGAGCTACACAATTTATTCAAAAACACTTCCAAAGAACCACCTAAAATTTTTCTAAAATCCTTAATATTATCCTAATCCATCATGTTGCTTGCTATTTGCATAGTCATTTCATTGGATAGTTTATGATAAATGGAAGTGAAAGGATTTTCTTACATTGCTATTTTTCACAAGACTCACTTTCTTATTAGAACATGAGAGATGGTTTCCTCCCGAGACTCCCTTCAGTCGGTTTCGACTTTCTGAAGTGACGTGGGGCTGCCCTGGGAGCCTGCTGATCTTGTATACTAACTAATCTCTGCCCTGCCTCACTTGGCTCTCCTCGCACGATGACTCCCTGAAATCATCTTCTGAGAAAAAAAAAAAATGGTCCTGAGACGTTCCATTCATGTCTATGAGGCTCAGAGCACAGGGCTTCAGATGCTGCCATACCCAAAGCTTCTAGCAGTCAATGAATTTGTAGTTCTTTCGTCATTCTTCCCAAGTACCTTCTGACTTTAACGTGGCCTGTCCAAACTTCCCAGACCACACTCATCAACAGCTAAAGAATACTAGTTTATGGGCTGAACCATGTCCCTCTACAATTTCTATGTTGAAGTCCTATTTTCTAGTATCTCAGAATGTGATTGCATTTAGAGATAAAGTCTGTAAAGGTAATTAAGATAAAATGATATTATTTGGATGGGCCCTAATCCATTATGACTGGTGTCTGTATAAGAAGAGGAGATTAGGACACAGACGGGCAGAGAAGGAAGACTAAGGGAAGACACAGAGAGAAGACCACCACCCACAAGCCGAAAAGAGAGGCCTCAGAAAAAACATTGCCATCACCATGATCCCAGACTTCTGGACTCCAGCACTCTGAGAAGTTAGATGCTGGATGATTAAGCCTCTTAGTCTCTGGTGTTTATTACAGCAGTTCTAACAAATTAGTACAACTATCTTTTCTCTAATTTAACTTGGAACACCTATTAAAGACCAAGGGGAAGTATGGCAAAAAGTAAGGCTGGAGAAAAAGGCTGGGTCAAGATCTTGTATAGTCTTAAAAGTATGGGAAAATATTATAATTTCATTCTAAATGAGAGGAAAGGGGGTTACGGAATTTCATAATAAGTACAAATACTCTGAGAAGGTAGTAAGATTTGAGCAGCTTTCATACAGAGGAAGTGATATAAGCCAGACACACAGTGGATTAAAAACTAAATGGGTAGAAAGAACATGGACTCTGGGATTATAGGTGATAAAACTACCTATCTCTCCCTCTAATGAGAACCCAAGTAATGCTAGCTGGTATGGGAAATTAAACACAAGTTTAATGTTTTGACTAAATACAGTTGTTCTGCTTCTTCGGTGGTGACGAAACGGCAGTGCCCTGACAATGATTTATACCTCTTCCCAAAATATGTATGTTCTTTTCTCTCGTAAAGTTGACTATGCAAAAAACAAATTATAATTCTTTCACATCTTACATTTAGGATAATTGAAAAGCATGTTTTCCCTGGAGACTAGTACTCATGGACTTCTACCATTATGCTACAAAGACATAGAAAGCTAGAAAATGGTAGGTCAGGAGACTTTCTTTTTCCTCCCTTTTGCCATCAGGCATTAGGTACCATTAGCCTTAAATCTTCAGGCCAGAAATGGTTAAATGCTTGCAAAGTTAATGGCATTTTTATTTTTTTTCACATATTTGTTATTTCTTGTACATTTGTAAATCAAGGAAAACACAAGAATCCACTTCAGAACACATTTTTTGCATTCTTTCATCATTGAATGGAGAGTAGCTTATATTTTACAAATCAATTAAACTTCGGTTTCTGCTGAAGCAGCTGAGAATTCAAAATGCTCTAGGCTACAAGCTGAAGTTTGGAAAGAATTCAACCTGCTGATTTTTCTCCTCTCTTTTGGACAAGATGGCTATGGCTAATTTAGGCCTCTGGCCATGAAACACAGAACTGTCTCTCCGCATTACTAATGGACGTTTGATAGGGTGAGCTAACAGTGACTTTGGTTTCACTGGAAAAAAAGGCCAAGGAAAATTTCTTGAGATGGAAAAAGTCGAGTGGACAGGAATATGATGTTAAGAACAACTAACATTTACAGATTGCTTAAGATGTGGTAGGTGTGGTATTGGGTAATTTATGATTTAATACATTTAACCTATGACATGAATACAATTACTATCCCATTTTAAAGATTAGAAAACCAAGGTTTGAAGAAGTTAAGTAACTAGTCAAGGTCAAAGCACCTAGGAATAGGGTATAACTGAAATTTCATACTATTTAATATAACTTTAGAATCATTATACTCCTGTAGGTTATAACTTATACTTTACCACATCCCTCATGTTGAGGATTAAATTCTTGGCAAAGCAAAAGTCACGGAAGTAGTGGATCTGAAATCTTATTTCTGTTCTAAAGCACTCTTTGATTACTTTTTTAAGCAGGAGATGAAGAAAGAGACATAGGGAAAATGAATGTTGGATACGGATAGAATTAAAACCACTTTATAAAATTCACAAAACAAAAAAGTTGAAAAGATTTTATGTCCATTTATCCCCTGGTTGATGCAATGCACATACGGTATTTAGATATTACTTGCACTTCAGCTGTTTCAATTGTACTGAGACCCAAAGCTGGAAAATCTCATTCATGGATAGGGAAAGGAGCAGCAGGAGAAGGTGATGGAGGGGTAATGCCAAGACTGTAATTAATTCTCTGCAGGAAACACCAAGGCACTACTCCATGAAAGGAAAGGCATTTCTGACCTTCCTCTCCCTCTTACTCCATAAGAGGGGAAGAGAGTTCTATGTAGATTATAAACCCATATGGAAATTTACTTACAACCTCCAACCATTTATGGCAAAATCCAACTATGACTTCTACCCATGGTGACATAATATTATAATTTTGGGGGGAGATAGAAACAGCACATTTCTTCTTAATCTACATATATAATTATTGCTATGGGCTGGCTATATAAAGATATAAATATATTGAAAATATCCTAAACAAAAAAATTACATATTTTGCACTTTTTATTATTCTTAAATGAGATAGGTATATATCTTACAGGTGAGAGCTCTGTAACCTCAATTGTCATACCTCGTTTAAAGTAACAGTCATAATTTATTATTTTAATCTATTTTTATGAGAATAAAAACACATGAGTGTTCCAGGAATTTCAGGCCCATTTGTTTACTTTCCCAGTGATATTGATGCATGTCCCTCCCACAGGTTTCAAGACTTGCTCTTAGAGTGTAAACCAGAATAAAGGGTAACAGAAGCGTTCTCCCAGGGGCACACTAAATATGGGACAAGGAAAACAAGGTCAAAGAGATTTCCATGGGAAAGAGCAGATGGCTTTGGCTTTAGCAGTTAAAACCAAAATCCTGAACCACTGATTTTTTTAACCCTACCACAAAAGTTTTAGTTAAGATACTCTGGTCTTAAATCGAAGTAAACAGCAATCAACCAATCCTTCTTCTATGGAATATTTTTTCTAGGATAATGTATAGGTTCAGAATTTTAAAAAACATAAATAAAATGTACTCCATGAAGTATTTTGAAGTATTTTATAATAAAAATATAAAGAGAATTTGAATGCACTTATTGGCCTCTCAGCTATGTTTCTTTGCATTAACTTTTAGTGATCTATTTTTAGTAATCACTTTGGAATTACAATGAACACCTATAACTTCCAGTCTTCTTAGAGGTAGTATTGTATTACTCTACATAAAATGCAGACAATTTTAACCATATAGGTCCATTTATCCTTGTCCCTGTCCTTCATATTATAACTGTGATACCCATTACATCTTTGTACAGTAAATACCTTGTAAACAATATTAGGATTTCTTTTCAACATACATATATTAAAGATTAAGAATAAAAAATAGAATATAATTCTTTTATAGAAAATAGAATTTTTATAGAATATTCTATAAAAGAATAAAGAATAAAAATATCTTTATATTTTTATAGACTTTTTCTAATGCTCTTAATTATATTCTGAACATCTGAGTTTCTATATGCTATCATTTCCCCTAGTTCTGTAGAATTTCCTTTAGCACCTTTTGTAACACATGTCTGCTGGTAATTGATTTTCTTTATTTTCTTTTCTGTGATAATGTCTTTACCTTGCTCTATTTCTGACAGATACTTAGGTATTTTTCTGTATATAGAATTTCTGTATATAGAAGTCTGTGTTAAAGTTTCTTTCTTTTTTTTTTTTTTTTTTTTTTTTTTTTTTTTTTTTAA
>PVIA01009295.1:0-62496 GCA_004024845.1 Tonatia bakeri
CCAGAAGTCTAGGTTTTATTAATTCTTTTATTTATTTTTTATTTTTTATATTAATTTTTAATAAATGGATGATGCTGGCATCCATGCTCTATCCCTGTGTGAAATGGTCTTATGTTATTTCAAGGTCAGTAGTGCCAAAGAGATGACAATCTCACCCTCTCTTACTCATTTAGGGTGTTGCAGTGTATTATAATTTAAATATAGTTTAGAGATTATATGATCTAATTTCAGTTAATCTAATTCTTCAAAATGGCCAGATGGCTTTAAAAGATTGTTTCAAAAGTAACTAATGATAGGAACTATTCTAAGTGCTATGTGCAGATTATTCATTTACTGTATTTTTTGGAATGTAAGACTAACCCCCCCCACCCCGTTTGGGAGGAATAATGGTTGTTAATGCTGCTGTTGAGTTCTGTTTACATTTACATTGGTGAAATATTATGTTATTTATGTTATTAAATATTTTACTACATTTTTGCTTCAACTTTTTTTTTTCTGTTTTCCTCCTCTAAAACCTAGGTGTATCTTATGGTCCAAAAAATATGGTAACTCTCTAGAAGATTCTAAGAGATAAGTGCTGTCATAAACCCCATTGTACAGGTGGAGAGCTGCAGAGCAGAGTGACTTAATCATTTCCCACGGTCAGGCTGCAGAACAGAACTCGCACCTGAGCAGTTGGGCTTCGTGCGTCAGATGTGCCTAGCTGCCGTGCTGTGCTGCTCATGAGGCAGATGGCTACTGACTGAGTCGCAACAGATTTGGTGCATAAGGGTTGCAAGTTTAGTACTATAATTTAGGGAGTAAATGCCATCAAGGAGACTCTTTTCTGCTTGGATCTATGTATATATCTTTGTGAAGGTACCTTTTTCAACTTTGATGCCCATTCAAACCACGTATCCAAATAACCCAGACTATCAACTCACTGCATCAAAATCTATAACCCACAGTTTACCATAAAAAGCATACTCATTTCAACTTTAGTGAAAATAAAAAAATTATTGTCACCTAAGTTTAAAGTGTTCACTTCATCTTACTCACATTTGTTATATTTTCAGTGTTCACAATGTAGTACATAAATCATGTATTAGGGATGTGTGCTTAAATGCTCTTATTGATGGGAACATAATAAATATTTGTGGGGGACCTATTTTAAGATGTCGAGAAAAAGACTTTAGAAAAAGCAAGGATAGGTCATCGTGTTTAGTATGCAGTTGAAAAAAATCAATGATCAGGCTGGCAGAATGTGATGGCCTTTAACATTTGTCTCTCCTGACTTTAAGTCTAGTCATATTTTTTATTGTCCGAACCAGCTATAGAAGCACAGGGTAGATTTCAACCCTGAAGAATGTCTTTTGCAGAAATTGAGCATTCAGAAACCAAGAGTATAGGGATAATCATTCCAGGCACCCTTTTGCCTGAGTATTTACTTGAGAGATACAATTTAAGGTTTTAGGAACTAAATGAAAGTTACTACTAAAAGTCAAGGAAATTGAAGAAGTTTCAGAGTTATGAATAAGATAAAAAGCATATTATAGAGAAATATTTCAGCCTTTAATGTTTCTTTAGTGGGACTAATGAAGGTAAAGTAAAAGAAGACCATACTAGATAACCTCAAAGAATTGATTATGTAAACAACTTCTTGGTATTCAGAAGGTGAATAAGGGCTGACCTCTAGTACAGTGTACAAATACAGACCCCCTAGTCCAATTTCTCGGTCCACCCCATTTGCTTCTTGTGTACCTTTTTATAAGCATCATGTTTTGGGACCGTAAGATGTGCCTCGGTTTTAGAGCAGGAAAGTAGGGGGGAAAAATTGAAGCAAAAAATGTGGTAAAATATTTAATAACATAAGTAACATAATATTTCACCAATGTAAATGTAAACAGAACTCAACAGCAGCATTAACAACCACTATTCCTCCCAGATTGGTGCGGGGGGTGGGCTTTGGGATGGCCCCAAAAATATGTAGATCAAGTTTCATCGTGAAATTTTCCAATATACTGTGAGATGCTGTCTTCTGTTTTTATCTGCCTCCTCTATGGAAGTCGTTAGAGTCTCCTGTTGCTTATTCTTTAATAAAATGTCAAACTATGGAGAGTACGTGTTCTCAATTTGCAGCCATAGCTTGTTGGTCTCCGGAGTCGTTAAACTGTGGTACAGATACTAGCGTTTTTCAGACCAGTATTGAGTAATTGGTAAGTTAATTTTTACAATTATAGATTCTACTACAGGTGTCCTTAGCCTCTGGATAAACTTTATTGAAGTATATCCATAGTTATATTTATAATCAGTAATATTAATGCACCATCATCATCCGATTCTTTTAGCATTAAAAGAAAGCCTTCAGAGTATCTGCTTTTATGAAACCAGTTCTTGGCTCTTATTAGCAATATGAATGGAGAAGTCATGTGCCCTCACGGGGCTCCTGTCCCCATTCCTGGTATTGCGGTATTGTTTAACTTGTTCCTCTATTCCTGAATGTCTCATAAATTGGTAATTAGATCTGGACACTTGACAAAAGTTCAGTGGTTTTGTTTTGTAAGTCAGTACTACTTCATAGTAGGTGCTGTATATTGGTGTTTCACATCACAAGACATAAAAGTTTGGTTGTTCATTATTAATGATGCGGGAATGCATTGGGGGTTCTGGTCTGGGTCAGCCTTGCATTTCAAAGTTTTCCTTTCAACCTTTAACCTAATGTTTTTAGTATCCATTGATAATTTCTGCCTAATCCATTATTTACAAACATTTCTTCTGAATTTATGAGCTAGAATTATTTTATAATCAAGAACATCCTCTATCAACTGTTTGGTGCCTCGTGAAATAAAGTTCTTGTAAGAAAGGCAAGATAAAATTGGCTTTCCATTTATATGTTACGTTACAACCTTCATTGGAGACTAATGAAGGTTGTTTTCTTTCATGTTATTATTAATTCATAGATTTTTATGTAGTTGATGTGCTTTTTATTCATTGTGGTAAATCTTGATGCAAGTCAGCTTTTGTATTCCCACTAAAAGATTTTCTAGGCTAATCTTGTACATTGTTCATTTCCTGTCCCAGACCTTGTATAACCCCCTCTACAAGGTGTCCTGGTTCCTTTTCATGAGAAAAAGGTTTCTGGAGGCCACAGTATGGGTGCAGGGGAAGCTGATTGCTGCTAGGCCTTTTCAGAAGATAGACCTTTAACACACACCCACAATCTCAAAGATTTACAAAAAGGCAAGAGTTTATACTCATATTTCTAATTCCAGTTTAAGTTTATAGAGCATTTACTATGTTTTTTTTTTTAATATTAAAAATTTTGGTTCCTACAGATATTAACATAATTCCTTGGTTACTTTGTCCTACAATATGTCTATACTAGTTTTAAAATAATAATACTGATGCATTAATTCTAACAGTATAACTATTGGGTGCTGTTTAAGATTTTTTTTTATTGTTGTTTTTTTATTCCTACACCGTAATTCACTGGTATGTGTAGTAAAAGTTCTGTTTCGAAGTTGCTTGAAGTAATTCTTTTGTATTTGTAGTTCTACCCCCAACTTGATACACATTATGTTTTATTTATTTCTATTTGTTTACAGGAATTTCTCTTTTTTTCACTGAGTTTTTAAAAAATGGATACAAAGTAAACTTTTCATAACAATGTATATTCACAGGAATCTCACTTCCATTTTTCTATATTCTTTTCCATCTTTATAAATATTTTCCTTGGCTTTTACAGTAATTTATCTTCTCTTAGTTTTTAAATATAAGCAAACATGTACGTGTTTATGGACCTACATTTGACACAGTCAGTTGTTAAAACACTCTTCTCTGTCTAGCCTTTTAAAGTTAGCGTATATGTGATGTCACCCATGGCTGTGCTGTGAGAATTGTTGTCGTTCCTTTTTTATAGTATCAGAGTACTCCCCGAACCCTCCTCATTCAGTGACTTTGGGGGGTTTTATCAGCTGATATTGGGAGCCAGTGTCTATTGGTGGGAAGAGAAAAGGAAGACAATGAATGTTTATCAAACTGTGCATCATTTTTTAGGATTATTTTCCTCAAAGAGGAGGAAATTGAAGCTCAATAAGGTGTAGTGACATACTCTAGATCACATGACCAATAAGAGATTGCTTGCTAGCTAGTTCAGGTTATAACTGTGGGGCTAAAGTTTATTTCTTTCTGATAAAGCAAAAATAAGTGACCCAGCATATCTGTGGTTGTTAGGCTGTTCTACTGATTATTTTTAATCTGATATGTCAGAGGATCTTTTTTTTGTTTGTTTATTTTTGGATGGCCCTTAAGAACCTAATTAAAAAAAAAAACTCACTTTGTGTTCTTTTAAAGAATCTGTGAGTTATATTTTTAAATGTACATATAAAATGCTTAGTATGCAACCAATGCTATTAATAACAATGGGAATTTAAAAAGAATAAAATTATCTGGAATCTGAAACCTTAATCTTACTATTCAAATAATATAGTTCTTTAAATCAGTTTTCAGAAAGACCAGATTTATTGTATATATTTTCCTTCAATTTTAACCTGAAATGGATGCCTAGAGCATCTGTTTAATGTTAAAATGGCTAATTTGCAGTCAGAATCATTATTTCTGTTCTCAGATACTGTTTAATTTATGAGGATGATAAATTCCTTATTTTTCTCTTTTCTCATCTATACACATGAAAATTCTTTCTCTTGAAAATGTGTTGTCCTTAACTTAACCAAAAAATTTTTTTTCTATTCTAGTTTGGGAATACCTGCTACTGCAATTCAGTTCTTCAAGCACTTTATTTTTGTCGTCCATTTCGGGAAAAAGTTCTAGCATACAAGAGTCAACCTAGGAAGAAGGAGAACCTTCTTACCTGCTTAGCAGATCTGTTCCATAGCATAGCCACCCAGAAGAAAAAGGTTGGAGTAATACCTCCCAAGAAGTTCATAACAAGATTACGGAAAGAAAATGGTAATCCCTTTACTTCTGAATGTATTGCTTACCTAACAGGAAGTTTAACTGTAGCGTATTGCAATTCAGTAAGCATTGCCTGAGCATCTTTGTGCCAGGTGATGTGTTTAGACATTGAAGACTCTAAGGTGATGTTCCCATCATTAAGGAAGGTTAGTTTAGTGAGGAGATAGTCAAACAGTAATTAATGAGCTGCGATTAATGTTTGAAGTGTGTTATACCAAGATCAGACTCTATATGCCCAGAAATGAGAAATCACAGAATAATTTCTCTTTTATTCCTTGCTTGTTTTTTCTGTCAAGAATGAAGTTTTTTTCCACATTATTGTTCATTTGTTGCTTTGTAATGCTTTTGTGTATTTAACTTATTTGATCATTATAGTAGTCCAATATACAGAGCATGTTTTTGCCCATTTTAAGCATGAAAAAAGAAGCTGAAAGCCTTGCCAGGAGTCACACCCTAGGGAAAGAAAGAACCAGAACAAATCCACTTTCTGACTTAAGATAGATAGCTTTAGTCATTCCCCCTTCCTTTTAAAAATAGTTACTGATTAAACCCCACTTCCTTTTCCTCAGAATATTTTTAGTTTAATTTTTACAGTAAGTCCATAAGTTAGACATTGTTTATACTTTATATGAGATAATTGGGGCTCAGAGAAGTTAAGGTAACTGGTCCCACAACTTCTCCCTGACATGTAAGCCCAGTGTTTCATTGAATGTGGTATGCTACCTCAAACAACTCAGGTGAGATTTAAATAACATGTAGAATTTGGGTTTCATTTAAGGTGGGTATTTCAATCTCGTAGATATAAAATTGAGTGATATTTTTAGTTTAATTTTGTTATCAAAGAGAAAGATACTCCACAGAAATATGATTTGAGAAGTCTTTAAGGTTGGTTATTAAATACACCAATGGGTAATCCTGCCCCTAACTGAGTTGACATTGTTCGTTACCACTTAAATTGAGATGTACCTGGGTAGTATCTTACTTTCTGAAACACAAGATGGTGCTGGAATAATATGGCTATAGGCTATTATTCTTGCATCTGATACATATGTTAAAGATTTTGTTCATTTTCTCTGTGTGCTCCCCCTAAAAACAGAGTAGTTGATTAATTGCTCACAAAAATTCATCTTTTTTGTGTGGTTCTCTGATGAAAGCTAAACAGTGTTTACTTTCTTAGATTGTAGATCTGTAGCATATTCTTATAATTTTAAGAAAGCCAAATCTAACTCTGTTAGAATGTGGACTAGTGATTCAAGTCTTTATTGCTATAATACTTTAAGAATTTTGTTTTGGATAACAAACTCACAACTATGAATAACTGAACCTAAAAGAAAAAAACAAAACCAAAAACAAACTAAGCAAACAACTAGAACAGTAACAGAATCACAGAAATGGAGATCACATGGAGGGTTATCAGCGGGGAGGGAGAGGGGGGAGAATGGGGGAAAAGGTATAAGAAATAAGTAGCATAAATGGCAGGTGCAAAATAGACAGGGGGAGGTTAAGAATAGTATATAGGAAATGTAGAATCCGAAGAAGTTATATGTACAACCCATGGACGTGAACTGAGGGGAGGAATGCTGGAGGGAGGGGTGGTACAGGGCTGAGGGGGAGAAAGGGGACAACTGTAATGGCATAATCAATAAAATATGCTTAAAAATTAAAAAAAAAACTGTTGTGGTGGAAAATTCATGTACATGAAAATTGAGCATGCCATTCTGATTTTTGTTAGTATTTCAGAAACACAACATCAGAAACATGAAACTCACACAGAATACACATTATTGTCCTTTTCATTTAATGTTACATTATTCTCCACCTCAGTGTTTAATATACTGCATGTGAACTGTCTTAGTTTGGGCTGCTGTAACAAAAATATTCTAGACTAGGTGGCTTAAACAATGAAGCATTTATTTCTCACTTTTCTAGAGGCTGTGGAGTCCAAGATTAGGGTGCTGGCCAATTAAGTGTCTGATGAGCACCCTCTTCCTGGTTTGCAGATGGTTGGCAGCCTTCTTGCTGTGTTGTCACACTGCAGGGTGGGTGGTAGCAGGAGGGTGGGGGGGCAAGCTTTCTCTTGTGTCTCCTTATAAGGGCACTAATCTCAGCTCTCAAGACCTAAATGACCTCCCAAAGGCTCTATTTCTAAATAGTATCACATGGGGGATTAGGGTTTCAGTGTAGGAATTTAGGGTAGGGACACATGCATGCAGTCCATGACATCTGTAAGTGTACAATGATTTTTAAAATTTTTTTATTTTTTAAATTTTAGATTGACTGTCATGTTGAACACAGAGTTCAGATTACTGTGTTTTAAAAGTTTCGTGTGGTTAAAGACCCATGGCTTTATTTGTTTGCTTCTTAAAGTGTTTATTATTTTTTAATTGTTTGGTAGTTTGTGAATTTTGTGTTTAGGCAAAGTAAATTGATGCACAGTAGATTCTTAAGTACTTTGTCAACTGAGACTGATTATAGAAGGACTATTTCAGACACATATAAGTTTTATGTTTCTGTACCTCAAAAACAATATTTAATAGAAAGGCATTTTTATTATTTTGATGGCTGCTGGCATTTGTAAGTACGTTTTGAAATATATGTTTGCTTTTGAATTTTTCTTTGATAATTGTATAGAGAAGAGCATACAAATCAAGGAGAATTTCGTAAGTTATCCATTGTGTAAATTTCCTTCTGAGATTTTGTTTGCTGGTTTGTTTTCCATCTCTGTAAGAAATATGTTGCCCATTTTAATATTTCCACTAACTTCGCTGCTCTTAAATCAATTTCCTTCCATGTTATTGTAAAAACTTCATGTTTTATATTCTCAATAGATATTAGCTCCATATTTTTAAACTATAATAAATTAAAAAATCAAATAAAATCATTATAAAATCATTAAATAAAAAAATCATTTTTATACTCTTTGGAAAGAATCTATTTTAATTTCAGTAATGAATTTTTGTTTTTAAAATTTTAGTTTGTATCACCCAGTCTTGGCTTAATAGGACTGTGTACAGTGCTCCGAAGTACAGTGTGATCTCCTGTGCTCCAAACATCTGCTTTGATGAGGCAATATTAGCTGAATGCTGGAATTGTTCGTTGTTGTATATTGGTTCCTACTGTGTGCCAGGCACTGTGCAGAACTAGGGATACGGAAATAAGACAAAGCCTCTGCCTTCAGGGAGCTGATATTCTAGTGGGGAGGACAAACAATAAACATTTATGTAATACAGTACATTGTGACTGTGACGAAAAACAAACCAGGGAAAGGGGATGGAGAATGAGGGAGTTGATTATTGGTGTTGAACCAGAGATTTGAAGTGAGAAGCTATTTGGAAACCTGAGGCACATTTTTTCTAACCAGATAGAACAGAGATTGCAGTTGCCCAAAGTGTGTAAAACACTTCAAGAGAAATAGAGTGGAGTAAGATGAAGATAAAGTTAGAGAAAGCTATGGGAAACCATGGAGTGTTGAGAGCCCTCTGGCTGCTGGGTGTCTTCTCTGTGGGGGTGGGCAGGATGAGAAGAAGCAGGAAGACCAGACAGGAGACTGTTGAGTGATCCAGGAAAGAAATGAAGCTGTCTGTTTAAAATCGGTAACTTCTTCTAGGCTTTCTGTTATTTTGGAAGCATTAAAACAGGTTGGTGATCTAATTGCGTTAGCTAGAGCTGACTCTGCTGTAGAGTGTGGGATCATTTATGGTGGCCCTGAGCACCAGATCAGAGGGCGTCTACAGCTGTGCTCCAGCTTACTGAATCTTGGCAATATACGTAGTTGACATTGTTGTTTTGGGCCGTGTTTACTTTTCCCATGTTGTTTTTAACTGTATGAACCCCTGTTGTTTCTCATTAATTTATTTATTTAAAAAAAAAATGTCAGGTCCATCTACTATGTGGCGGCATTGGCCTAAGTGCTGGGGAATCAGCTGTGAATAAAATAGGAAGGGCCCTGGTCTTAAGAAACCTGTGTATACATAGCAGTGTTTCAGGTACTGTGGGGAGATACAAACAAATACATATGTGTGTTTATATATAGAGAGAAAAATATATATATATTTTTCCAGGTGTTGGTCTTCCTCAAATGAGGATATTTTAGTTGTTCGCAAATAACACTTATTAAATATATTTGAAGAAATTATTTCCCGTGTTCATTTCAGTCTTCAAGAGCATGAAAAATATTTTGTGTAATGAAAGCTATTGCTATTTCTGAGTTATAAAGAAAACATAACTTATTTTTAAGCAGTGATTTTGTTCTCAATTTTCGTATTAATGTTGCAGCTATATCAGAACTATACTAGTTTATACGTTTGTATAATATGAAATTATATATCTCCCCCACTAGATTGTTAGCTCTATGATGCAAGGAACCCCATTTGTTTTTGTTCACCATTGTATTCCCAGCACATAATCCAGTCCTGGCATATAGTAGGTGCTTACTAAATATTTCTTGAATGAACGAATGAATGAATGAAGGTATTTGTTTAATTTTCCAAAGCAAATTTGAAGTCCACCTTTCCCATCGTATTACTTGGCAGAGGAGAAAGCACACCAGAAGAAAAACAAGATTTGATTTACAGGGATTGTCCTGAGGTCATTTAGTTGATGTTGTTTTGATGTTTATGCAGTCCTGGTTGAGGTTTTTAAAACTCTAGTGGCTGTTCTGAGACAGTGCAAGATTCTGGCCTATTCAGTATATTTTTAGAAAGTACACTATATATTATTTTAAATATTTCAACAAAACACTTAAAGAGTATTTTCTGGTTTACTTTGCATCTCACTTCTGGTGTTTTCAAGCCAGTTGAGGTATTTCTGTAAATATGAAGTCATTCTTCTCTGTTAAGAGACTATCCAAAAAAAGATGTTTCAGATTTTTAAAAAACAAAAGCATTTGCGCAGTTTTGCTTTACAAAAATAATCATTTTGAAAAGCGTGCATATATGCTAAAATATTTTTTTAACAGTGAGAAATGAAACTACTTTAGATTGTAACATTGAGCCATCCTGTAGATAGACAGATATCTAGTAGCAAATTATTCCGTTCTTCTCTTAATGAGGCAGTGTTTATAAAATCCTCTTACTGGTCCTCCTTCATAATCTTTTTTAGATTTCTCCCTGGCTCCTCAATTTGTCTCCACTTTTCCTTAAGCCCCCTAATCAACTCCAGCACAATTTCCTTCCAGTTTTTATCTTAATGGACTTCCTGAGGTGGGTACTTCTAGATCTGACCTGGGGTGGGGAGTGAAAGAGAGGAAAGCTTTTGATTTTTAATGGGTCCACGTGCACCTAAGGAAGTTGCCTAGACACTGAAACAGCAAAGCCGGTGTAGGAGTCAGGTTGGGCGGAGAAACTGTTGAGTCAGGCCTTCATTGGCTGAGTGAGGAGAGATTGGCAGGGGACCACAGGGGTAGGAGAGGGTGAAGGGTAGTATGGCCAAATTTTAAGAACTTTTTTGATTGAGGGCAAATTTTTATCTTCAGGTGAGAGTGTGGTGGTTTAGAAGTGGCAGCAGGGAGCTAGAAAGTGCTATAGGTTGAAGAGATAAGGAGTTTCTAACAAATCATTTCCTAGTTGGAGCAACATAAAGGGTTAGGAAAGAAGACAGCCCCTAGGCTGAGGAAAGAAACAAGGTACAGAGCAAATGAGAGTAGTAGGAGACAGGAGACTGGGGTTGAGGGGTGGGGTAGTATTTCAGGGATTTATTGCATAGAGAGGCAAGGTTAAAGGTAATTGACTTCTGTTATTTGAACTTTGGTACAGAAGACTGATCCAGTGGCGGACCCACCTGAGGGATCCAAGCATGACTGGGCTTGGTCTCAGAGAAATGGGGTGGGTGATCAGAAGGTTTTACAGAGGGGCAGGCTGTCTCTGTGTCAGGGGTAGTGCAGTGACTTGTGCAGTGGGCAAAAACCAGTGGACACATGACATACCAAGTTAAAGATCACTTAGCTGTTAACTCTGCATAGGCTAAAGCAGTAACTTTTAGGACTCAGGGCTTGTATTTTTCTTAAAAATAACATAGGAGTGAAATCATGTGGTTCTTAGCTTTTTCTGATAGACTTATTTCACTTAGCATAATATCCCCAAGACCCATCTATGCTGTGGCAAATGGCAGCATTTCCTCTTCCCTTACGGCCGAGCACGACTGCATCATATGTATGCACCACATCTTCTTCATCCAGTCCTCGGTCAGAGGTCACTTGCTTGTCTCCCCGTCTTGGCCACTGCGCATGATGCTGCAGTGAACATATGGGTGCATATGACTTTGTGAATACATGTTCTTGAGTTTCTCAGGTAGATACCCAGAAGAGGGGTTGCTGGGTCCTATGGTGACTCTATTCTTTTTTTTTTTTTTTTAATAATTTTTTAAGGTTTTATTTATTTATTTTTAGAGATGGGAAGGGAGGGAGAAAGAGAGAGAGAGAGAGAAACATCAATGTGCGGTTGCTGGGGGCGGTGGCCTGCAACCCAGGCATGTGCCCTGACTGGGAATCGAACCTGCAGTGCTTTGGTTCACAGCCCGAGCTCAATCCACTGAGCTGCGCCAGCCAGGGCAGTGACTCTATTCTTAATTTTTTGAGGAACCGCCTTACTGATGATTTGACTTTGGGTGGTAGGCACACAGTATAGATCATGTATCATAGGAATATACACTTGAAACCTGTATGACTATTTAACCAATGTCACCCCAGTAAATTTAATTTAAAAATAACATAGGGAGTTTGTTCAGGACAAATATATAACAGAGAAATTAAGCGTGGCTCCAATTTCATTCTTACTATTACTATATTTGATTTGTAGTCCAACAGGGGTTAAGTAAATTGCCTGTAACATGTGATGATTAGAGATGGGCCCATAATGTGGATCCAAACAGTCTTGCACCTTAAATGTGATGCTGTTTAAATGTGATATTGGTCTTTGTGACACCAAGATTAAACTCAGGCTTTATATTCATACACCTCCTGAGAAGTATTTTCACTTGTTCCCATTTTATTTTACAGTAACCTTTCAAAGGAAGATGGTATTTCATTTTACAGATAGGAAAATCAAGACTTTTTATTATTTGGGGGTTGGATGTTTTCTCATGTTTCTTAACCTTTTGAATTTTGTTTCTATGAACTGTTGATTTCAAGTGCTCTGTGCACTTTGCATTTTCTTTTGTATAGGCTCTTTGTATGCAGAGGATGTAAAGAACTTGTCATATTATAATCTTTGTGGGAGAATAGACTAAATGAGCTAATAAAAGGCCATTGCTTCTAGTCATCCTAGTACATTATGTAAATGTGTGAATATAGGTTTTGCCCTTTCCTCAGGGATCAGTATTATCTTTTTAAAAAATATTCTCATTCATCTTAACTTTATTTCCCCAAATTCAGTCAGCATTATTAGATGTGAAAGATATTTATTCCATAAGTTACTAACACTACCATACATTTTTACTTAGTTCTGATGGAATACTAGATATTCTTTTTTTAATTTGGCTTTTTATTAAAGTTATTAATCCTGAAGTAATTCTCTAATATATTTTTATTTTTAGAGCTTTTTGACAACTACATGCAGCAGGATGCCCATGAGTTCTTAAATTACCTACTAAATACAATTGCCGATATTTTACAAGAAGAGAGAAAGCAGGAAAAACAGAATGGCCGTCTGCCCAATGGCAGCGTGGACAGTGAGAACAACAACAGCACACCAGACCCGACTTGGGTTCATGAGATTTTTCAGGGAACATTAACTAATGAAACCAGATGTCTTACTTGTGAAACTGTAAGTATATTGTAACATTTTGTATAGAAAATAATGTAATTCATTATCTATCGTGAAAGTTCTTTAAGGATAAGTGTAAGAGATGAACTTGGAAGTTGTCAAGTTGTCCTTCTTAGATGTGTGGTAAATGTAAAGATGGGCTTGTCAGTTGAAAAAAACCTCTACACGTTTCCATAATGCTGCTCATGTGAACACTGCCGTGACAGAGAAATACTGATTGCAGCAGTTTGAGCTGTTTGATTTTGTTTCTGTTTTGGAGGCCATAGGACCTTGTCTGGAAATTTTTTTAGTTAAGCTTGTAAGAAACTTACAGGCCCAGGAGGTATATTATTTTGCTTTTCATCTTCTATCTACAATTATGTTTATTGTTTATGGTTGTAATAAAAACTAAAGCATGCTGTGTGTATTCAAAGAGGGGAAGATACCCACTTGCCCGGTACAGTGTCCTCCCTTAACCGCAGAAATACATTCCAAGACCCCCAGTGGGTGATGTTGAGCCTCTTTTCATATGCTTATTTGCCAGCCGTGTATCTTCTTTGGTGAGGTGTCTGTACGGGTCTTTTTCCCATTTTTAAAATTGGGTTGCTTTAAGAGTTCTTTATATATTTTGGATACCACTCTCTTATTAGATGTCTTTTGCAAATATTTTCTACCTGTCTTCTGTCTGTCTTCTCATTCTCTAAAAAGTATTTTTGGCAGGTCGGAAGTTTTTAATGTTTCAATTTTAAGATTTTAATTTTAGTAAAGTCCAATTTTTTGCTTCATGGAAATGATGTTGGTGTTCTCCAAATGCTTTTGGTGTTGTATCTAAAAAATTTTCACCAAATCCAAGGTCATCTACATTTTTCTCCTATGTTAATGTTTTAGGAGTTTTATAGTTTTCATTTTATAATTCATTTCAAGTTAATTTTTGTGAGAGAAGTAAGGTCAGTGCCTAAGGGTTTTTTTCTTTTGCATGTGTTGTTTCAACACAATTTGTTTGGAAAAAATCGTAACTTAAACCAGTGAGCGATCTATTGGGTGTTCATGGATTGATATTTTTAACTATAACTTGGCATTTGCAGAATGATCATTGTCAAAACTACAATTTTAATTAATGAAGGACACAGCAGTAAATAAATAAAATTCCCTTTTCTAAATAGATTTTTATTGGTGAGCCTCTCTCAGGTCAAGTGAAAGAGTATGTCAGAGCTTAAATACATTAACACCCTGCAAAGGTGTGTTGGGTTTAGAGAAAGGTAGTCTGACGCATAGGCTTTGTCCATTGCCACAGCCGTCAGTTGCTTGAGGTAGCGGCTTTGACTGGTCAGTGTTTGATGTTGGGGATTGGGCTCAGTACTCATCTTTATTCAATCTAATTGACTGCAGTTATTTTTAATTAAATTTATTGGGGTGACATTGGTTAATAAAATGATACAGGCTTCAGGTGTACAATTCTGTAACGCATCATCCATGTATTACATTGTGTGTTCCCCACCCTGAGTCAAGTCTCCCTCTATCACCGTTGATCCACCTTTACCCTTTTCTACCTCCCCCACCCTTTCCCTCTCAACTTAAGTTACTTTAACACAAGTTTGGTTTTTATGTATCTTATAAGGAAAAATTTTGACATAGCTGAATTCTAAGCTTTAGGAAATATATTGCTGAATTATTGAAGCAGTATTTCAGTTGGAATAGTAGGTATAAATCAGAGAATTTGACCATCACTTGATTTTTTTTTTAAGAGAGAAAGAGGGGAAGGGCGAGAGAGAGAGAGAAACATCAACTCAGTGTTCCACTTATCTACACATTCATTAGTTGCTGCTTGTGAGTCCCCTGACCAGGGATTGAACCTGCAACCTTGGCATATCAGGGAAGTGCTCTATCCAACTGAGCTGCCAGGCCAGGTCCTTAATGGTATAATGGTATTTGGTCTGTTTTAGAAGTTATGTATAATTCAGCTTTCTTTAATGAAATAGAAAATAATTGAATTTGCTTAGCATGTTGAGAAATGCAGCAGTAGGTGAAGCTGGCAAGGTGGATTTGGGACCTTGTGTGGAGGTCTTTGGGGCACTATGCTGAGGACTTAGAAGTCCTGTGGGCTGGGGGTATTGAGGGGTGGGGAAAAGTTCTATTAGCCATTGTTGCTAGTGCTCAAATATTTATTAATTTGATTTGTAGTGGGTAGGTAGTGCACCCATTTTTCTGTCCACCCATTTTTCCACTAGGTCCTCCTGTGGCCTATAGTGTATATTTGCAGGTAGTCTCCCAAGAATGAAGGGTATGAATTGAGAATACTTTCTTATAATCTAAGCTGTCACTTTACATATTCAGGAGATGCTCATTCATGCCAAACTAATGATACCATTTCTTCATTTAGTTTTGCACAAATACTAAAGTACCAGTGGTGCCAGGTGGAAAATGGGTAGAGGTTGGGGAAGATGAGTAAGACAAAATTTCTGGTCTCAAGTTGCTGATGGAGTAGCGATGTCCAATCAGCAGCTAGTTAGACAATTCCAAGACAGTGTATTATGGTTTAGGGAAGCGCAAGTTGCTATGGAGCCAGAGAAGAGTAGACCTAATCCAGTAGGGGGGAGAAGCGTTTGCGAAGGCTCAGGATGAGCTTCTAGGAGAAGACAGAGCTTGTACGGCAGATTTTAGTAATGTGTTTGTTACTCTCCTAGTTGGTAGGAAGCTGGCTTCTGTAACAACACCCCCTTCTGCTGTTCTCTGTTCTGTGATGGTTCTTTTTTATCTCATTGCCTGGCTTTTCTTCTGTTTACCCTTTAAAGGCAGATCTCCTCCAGTTTCATTTTGGGCAGCCTCTCACTCTGTATTGGGAGAGTCATGTTCCATTTTCATTACCACTGTGCTGATAATTCCCTGGCCAGACTTGCTCACTGAGTGTTAGACCTATATCTCCCAGATACTGGGTGTGACCCCACATTGGGATGTAGCAGCCCAACAATAACCAGGCATGTTTACAGACACTTAGGAGTGAAATGCTGCCCAGGTTGGTGATCTCCTGGCACCAACACAGCTGTGAATACAAACATAGTAACTCAGATACATCCAGGTGACCCTTAATGTCAAATTTTTTATGTTACAACAAAAATGAAAATTTAAGATGAACCCTGAGGCAGTGTCTAAGAACCACCAGACTTTTTCATCTTTATTTCCCTTTAGCCCTGCCTTATCTGTTATGAAGCTGATCCAGTGCAAAGACCTGAGTGATCTGGCTTTAGCCTACCTCAACCACACTATCTCTTGTCACCTTACCCACTTTCCTTCAATACCGGGCTAATTATTTTTCCTTAAACACATCATGCCTCCTTTCCCTTTTACATGTCTTTTCCCCTCCTTTCTTACTGAATCTTTTGAGACCCAGGTGAGTTATCTTGCAGTATATATACATACTCCTGTTTATTCCTGTTTGCACAGGTATCTGACATCTATGTAGCCTCATAATCTGTCACAAACTAATGATACTAAGCTTATAACAGCAATGCAGTATTGAAGCAGGAAGGCATTAACTCAATTGGGTGTATAGTCACTGTGGGTAGAGGCACAGGGAACTGAGAATTTTCCCCTATTGCATGGTCGGTCACCTTGGGCAGAGTCCCTGAAGGAGGAAGTAGCAAGGAAAACGGATGTCTAAAGCTGTGGTCTGGTCCAAACCAAAGAAATAAAGTAGTAACCATTTTTATAAGGTGATTTGCCTGTAAGTCAAACAGAATTTTGTATTTGATTTTTTAAAAAGAAATAAAAGGCCATAAATAAAGATTGGTATTTCGCATTTTGGGCTAAGTTATTTTCTTAAATGATAAAACCATACAGGTGTCACGTCCTTTGCCAAGCATTCTCATTCACTCTTGGTGTGTTTTTAGGAATTGGTGCATGCGAAATAGTTTGTTTCATGCTTTACGATAACACCAAGACTTTGGAAAGTAATTGAATTTCACATTATGCTAGCTTTTGCCAGTAAGAGAATCAGTCACAGTTGTACCTTGGTGTTTTACTCATACAGATAATGAAAGTTATTTATTCATTGTTCTTTTGAATAATCCAAATCAAGTCATTTTCCTTTGAACTTGGGGAAGAAGAATTATTCATACACTTACTACTAATATTAGAAGTAATTTAATTCTATCAGTTTGGAACAGTAGTTTACTGATACTTGAAAAAAATCAAAGGTAATTCCCTATTTTCACAGATAAGCAGCAAAGATGAAGATTTTTTAGACCTTTCTGTTGATGTGGAACAAAATACATCAATTACTCACTGTTTAAGGTAAGTGTAGATTTATTCATTGTGAAATTTAATGAATATCTCCAGTTTAAGAGTATTTCTAAATGAATACATGATTCTTCTGCTGTAGACAAAATAAATGTACTTTGAATTTTACACAGGGGTTTTAGCAACACAGAAACTCTTTGCAGCGAGTACAAATACTACTGTGAAGAATGTCGCAGCAAACAGGAAGCACACAAACGGTAATGTGGTGTTTCTGGGATTTTCCAGTGATTCTTTCACAGTGGGTGTTGTAGATGGGCTTTTGTAGCTGAAAGTGATCTATGAAAATTTACTCTGAATAAACATTTTTTAATTTATCACCAACAGTCAGGACTCACTAATTACTAGATAAATGATACTCAACTCTGTAACCTTAGTGATTTTTCTGTACTTAACAATTGTTTAATAATCATGAACCAGTACAATTAAAGTATTTGATTTGAAAACTTTCTTGATTATGTAAACTTTTTTCTTGGTGAGGGACAAGGGACTTTTCTTAGCCCCATCCTAGTCTCTGCAGTTCTTACACTGGATTGTATGCCTTCTCTTAGTATTTCATTATAGAGACGGGAATTCGGTACCAAGAAAGGGAGTCATCATCATCATCCTTGTTATTTTACTTTGTGCTTGGAAACAATCTCAGACTCAGAGAAAAGTTGCAGGACCAATGCCAAAAATGCTTTTTTTACCCTAAACCATTTGAAAGTAAGGTCCTGATGTGATGTCCCATGATTTTGGACTCTTTAGTAGCGATTTCATACCAATAGGGAAGTTTTCCTATGTACCATGTCCATCCAAGTCAGGAAAGTAACACTGACATGTTACTGTTTAGTAGACCTGACTTCAGTGTCACTCATGTCCCAATAATGTCCTTTATTGGAAAGAGGATCCAGTCCAAAATCACACATTACATTTAGTATTTATGTCTATGTAATCGTTTACATTTAGAACTGTTCCTTAGTCTTTTCTTGACTTTAATTAGCTTGACACTTTTCAAAATTACAGATTAGTAATCTTGTAGAATGTCCCACTTCGGGTTCATCTTATGTTGTCTCAGATTAGGTCTGAGTTATGTATTTTGGAGGTGGGAAGTTTACAGAACTGATGCCATGTTCTCACTGTATCCTGTTGAGTGGTGCACAATTCTGCTTTGTGTCATGTTGGGGTTCTCCTGTGACACTCCTGGATTTGGTAGTCACTAGAAGGACTCAGTGGACTCAGCATGTGCAGTCACGTTCACAGCTAAAATTTAATACGGAGAGAAGTGACAAAGCACAGTCAGCAAGGAAAACCAGGCAGGCTCCCAAGAGTTTTGTCCCAGTGGAGTAACACAAGGCACATTTAACTCCTCCGTGTTCTGCATGAAGCATATTGTTCGTCTGAGCAGTTTTGGCACATTGAGCCCCGATCCTGGTGGGACCGCTCTCTGAATCCAAGTTCTCGCAGTTAATGGTGGACCATCCTTGCAAGCAGGCCTTTCTATCCAAGGACTGTGTGAGGGCTGCTCTGTTACCTGTTTTCTTAACACCCCATTACTGATGCTGTTGTCTTTGAATACTTGCTTACAGTGATGTCTCCCAGAATTCTCCACTATAATCTGTGCTTCAAACTTTTAATTGTTTTCATTTTTTTGAAATCTTGGTGTGGACTCAGAGATTCCTATTTTACTCAGTGGGTTATGATCCATTACCGTTTTTTAATGTATTTTCATGCTGAAATTATCCCTGATTTGGCTAATAGGAGCTCCTTCAAGTTGTCTCCTGCGTCTTTTTGACATGACCCATAGTTCTTGAGCACTTCCTTCCTTTTTAGCACAAGATTTTCCAGACACATCTTGTACTTTCCTCGCCCCCACTTTGACACTCCCCGCTTCTCCAAGGAGCCCTGTTTCTTTTTATGCAGAGTGGTGTTTAGGAACCAGGACCTTGGTACAGGTGTTCCTTGGGTACAGGCTCATGGCCATTGGAATATCCCAGCTCCTGAGCCCCTTAGTGGACAGAGGTAGAGAACACGTGTGGATGTGTACATATATGTGTGCATGTCTAGTCATACATGTAAATACCTGTTCCTACTTATCGATAGGTCCTTTTGAAACACTATGATTTCACGGTGATAATATTTCCAATTTCAGCCAACAGCAGAGGGTTCATTCTAGTTTTTTCCTGTTTAATATTTATGATTCTTTTCTCTGACAGGAAAAATCAGCTCCCATTATCCTAATATATTTACTCATTTGCTATTTAGTCATTGCCCCTATAGGTGACCAATCTTATCACCCGCATGTACATAGATGCACCGTCCTCTCATATTCATGTAGATATGTCACTTACTCTGCTTGGGCTGTCACTCTCCCCTACCCACACAGATGTCTGTCTTCCATGGCCCCACTAATGTTTGAACTGAAGTGTTCATGAAGGGAAGGGAAAGAACTGACTTTTTTTTTTTTTTAAGATTCTACTTATTTATTTTTAGAGAGAGGGGAAGGAAGGACAGAGAGAGAGAAATAGCTATGTGTGTTTGCCTCTCATGCACCCCCTGCTGGGGACCTGACCCTCAACCCAGGCATGTGGCCTGACTGGGAATCAAACTGGTGACCCTTTGGTTCGCAGGCCGCGCTCAATGCACTGAGCTACACCAGCCAGGGCAGAACTTACATTTTTAAATGATTATATTTTTGTTTTTGTTTGGGACACAGACTTTATTGGGAAGGGAAATGTTTTGGTAATGGACATAGGTAATCAAAACAGATTATTCAGTGTTCCCTTCAGATATATTAGATTAATCCTGAAAATGTTGTAAAAGTGCCTGAGACTGTCGGTTAAGAAAGACAGAGTCAAGAACTAAAGGTAGCTAAAAGGAATGTAACTCAAATTTTATTGGCTAGATGGAGAAAGGCCCACCTGTGAGCATAAGCCGGTCTTCGTACAGCATAAGTAGCTGTCCATGAGTGATTAAAGATTGTCTGCAGTCAAGCTGCTTGTTTTGAAGATATACATGAGATTTTATATATTATTTATATTATTAACCTTTTATTAAATCACACGAGGGATATAGGTTCTTTGTACAGGTATTAGAAAATATAGCTAAGTATAAATTACTTAAGAGTTATTCCTGAAAACACTTAACATTTTTATATGAATCCTAGATGTTTTAAGTGCACATGTATGTACTCATTTAATTCTTGAAATGGTATTAAACTTTATATATAGTTTTGTAACTTTTTTCACTTACTAAATTACAACGATGTCAGTGAAAATAAATTTTATGTCAGTCTTAAGAGGTGCCGTGTATATTTTTTGTGTGAACATAGCAGTGTAAATCTACCAGTCCTCTAAATCTAACCATTTAGATGGTTCCCATTTTTTTCACTGTTTGGTACTTTGATGAACATATTTTTTTAATGTATACATACACCTCAACCCACATATGTTCAGACAGATTTTAGAGTATTTCTACAGGACAAATTATGTGGAAGTCCATGGAAAGACACCAGTACAGAAATTACGTACTTTCCACTAGGATGGAGTATCATCCCTTCTGATAACTTGCAGTGTGATATTGGATAAGTCTGTTTGCATTTCACTTGGATCAGTTGGTTTCTAAGATCCCTATCATCTCTAAAAGTCTGTAGTTTCTCATCTGAAAATAAGATTGTGTTGTATGTACAGATCATAGTTCTTACTAAAGAAACAAAAATCAATGTGACTTAAAAAGATTTCAATCTGGATGGACAAAAACCACATCATCATTTTAGTGGATGCAGAAAAAGCCTTTGACAAGTCCTGGCTGGTGTGGCTCAGTGGATTGAGTGATGGCCTGCAAACCAAAAGGCTGCTGGTTCGATTCCCAGTTTGGGCACATGCCTGGGTTGCAGGCCAGGTCCCTGGGTTGGGGCACGCGAGAGGCAACCAGTCCATGTATCTCTCGCACATCTATGTATCTGTGTGTCCCTCTCTTTCTCCTTCCCTCCCCAGCAAATGTGAATACAGGGGACTATTATTCAGCCTTAAAGAGAAGGAAACCGTCTCACATGCTACAACATGGATGAAGCTTGAGTGCATAAGTGAAATAGGCCAGTCACAAAAAAGGCAAATTCCGTATGGTTCCAGTTTTTTGAAGAATCTAAAGGAGTCAGGTTCTAGAAAGTGAAATGGTGGTTGCTAGGGTCGAGGAAATGGGGTTGGGGTTGTACAGTGGGCACATCAGTGAGATGAAGATTTCGATCTATATTGCACAATGCCGTCCATGCATCTAAAATTACTGTACTGCTCCTTAAAAAGGATTAAGATGGTAAAGTTTATGTTTCCTGGTTTTTACCCTTAATAAAAACTGCATATGAAGTTTCGTTCATTATATATATTTGAATTAATATAAAGACATTGTCTTTAAAAAGTTTCAATTTGGAAATACTGGAGAATGATCTCTGGAAGTCTTATTAATATGCCATAAAATACAATATTTTTAGGACCATAAGATAGGTTTTAGAGGACGAAAATAGGAAAAAAATTTTTGAAGCAAAAAATGTGGTATTTAATAACATAAATAACGTAATATTCACCAATCAATGTAAATTTAAACTACATTTACTAGCCAGGTAAGCTACATTCGGACTATAAGATGCACCCCCTGACTTTCCTCCCAATTTGGGAAGAAAAGTGCATCTTATAGTCTGAAAAACATGGTGAATATTCTGTGATCCAGTGAATTTGCTACATAACATTTCCTGGTAGTTGATGCTTCATATTGTAGACTCTGAGAAGACCCACAGAATAGAAGAAATGTACTGTTATCTAGCTTTTTACAGAATTTATTTACACATAAACTCCTTTTATACAGCATACTTACTGAACTGTGTATAGCACAGTTCAGGAAAAATATTAGCTTGGTAAATGGGATGTAACAGTCATAGACTTTTATCCAGTGGGACGACAGAGCACACAGGAAAGTGGAAGGATGTCCCTGGGGAACTGGAATGAAAAAGGATTTGATGGCTTTGTTTCAGGTGGTGTTGCCCTCTCCTCTGGGCCTTGGGTTGGGAATGGCGCTGCGATTTTTAAAGAGCAGTATTTCTGTTGCCTCTCTCTCACTTGGATGATGAGTGACCATGGACTGGGAGCTGAGCCAGTCTGACTGGCTCCCTTGCCTACACAAGCTTCCTTTCTTTTTATTTGCTGTGCTCTCCCTTTATTCCATACTCGGCTTAGCCCACTTCTAGGACCAAACCTGTCGTTGTGAGACATCAAAGAAGACTTCTTCAATACCCAGGTGATTCAGCGTCAAGTTGTCATGTCCACATGTCTGTCTGTATCTGCCCTAGATCTCATAATTGAGATTCTTTCTATTCCTGTGATCGAGTCCTTCCCTTCTGCTCCGTTTTCATAACTGCATCCATATCTTACTCCATGTGTCCAGGTCCTATATAGTTAGTGTCACATTTGGACCTTTTCAGCAGTAGGAGTTTGCCTCCGTGGAGTTGACATCCCCAGTTACCCTTGCACATGCCCCATCTTAATCTGTTCAGGATGCTGTAACAAAATACCACGGACTGGGTGGATTATGAACAACAGAAATTTCTTTCTCAATTCTGGAGGCTGGCAAGTCCAAGGTCAAGGCACCAGCATGGTCATGTTCTGGTGAGGACCCTCTTCCTGGTTCATAGCTGGTGTTTTGTCACTTTGTCCTCATGTGGTGGGGAGGATGCCAGCAAGCCCTCTTGCCTCACATACTACACACGGATCCCATTCATGAGGGCTACACCCTCGTGACTAAGCGCCTCCTAAAGGCCCTGTTTACTAAAACCATCACATTGGGCATTTGGGTTTCAACATAGGGAATTTGGGGGGGCACAAACATTCAGACCATACTCCTCCCACCCCTTGTAAAAGCCTCCTGAATCTGACCTGTGTTCCTGGTTTTCTGGGTCCTTCTGTCTTCTAAAGGTTGATGCTACATGCCTGGCAGCGTCTGCAGAGAGTGCTCAGTACTGTGTCCCACTGTGGCCAGGGCACTCCATGGGTCTCACCCGTCCACCCGCCTGTCCTTCGTTTATAGCACAGGCTGGAGGGCAGGTTCTATCTTGTCCGCCTCCTCTCAGTGCTCACGTCTCAGTCTGCTAGTGTGCTCCTCACATGCAGTCCCAGCATCGCACTTCCTTTCATTCCTTATCCTGATTGGCTCTAGTTAGTCCTTGTTGGTGCCACAGTTTATAAGAGTGTGGAACTTTATGTCTGTACAATTACTAAGCTTTTCTGTGTGGTCAGGGGTTCTCTACTAACAGTGTTTAGTGAATTTTTATGTGCCTGTGCTGGGATATTAAGTATCTCTGTGTCAGTTTGCAAACTAGTGCCCTTTGGACCAAATTTTGTCTATGGACTTTGCTTGGCTCACAGTTTATACAAGTAGGATATTTTACTTTAAAAAAATGGTTGCTGGCTATTCTTGGGGGGAAAAAATCAAAACAGCATGACAGCGCTGGGCCTGTATTCCATTGTGCCCTTGATCGCCTGCAGCTGAGTAGTTGATATTCTAGATAGTAGTTAGCACTGGGTACAGAAGGTGTCAGGTCTCCGGCCCCACCCTCTCCTGTGGATTGCTTTCACTTCTGGCTCTTTGGAGGACTCCCCTTCCACTGCTGCAAAGGAGGTTTTGGGGAACTTTTCACCTTTGACTGACAGGAAGAGAAGATGAAAGCCCATCAATCCTTGCTGTGGTTGAGAGAAATTCACAGTCCAGAATTTCCCTGTAAGACTTGGGGAGCTGCCCTCTGTGGGATTTTGCATGCTGTGAACCCCTTCTCTGCTTCCCTCAGTCTGCCCTGGAGCATGGCCTGTACAAATCTTCCAGTAGGACCCAAAATAGGGAGGTTGTGCTTCTCCTTACCACAGTCTCAGCACCTTCTATGATAGGGACTGCGGTCATTTGAGTTTGTAACCTCGTGTATAATGTGGGCGATAAATTCCTACAAAGAAAGTAAGACCTGTGGTCTACTTATTCCCAGTCTCATGGGAAAATACTTTGATTGGGTTGGAAGATGACACGCTTGTTTTGAAAATTCACATTATTGATCAGCATTAAGTTTCTGGAAAATTTAAGGTGGAGTGTGGGTGTTTCCCTTTAGAAGAAGAAATACTCTGTACAGATTTTTAAATGCCCCTTCCACTTTGATATTACTTTGTTAATTTAGGAATATAAAGGAATCTTTCGTTTTATTTTTGTAGTTACTGATTTTTAGAAAGAACCTTAGGCACAAATCATCCATTCATTTAGTGTAACTGTTGCATCATCACCAAGTGAGGTTCATATGTTGCTGGCTCCAATTTGCTAATGTTTGGTTAGTGATTTTCACGTTATGGAGTCTCATGGGAGATACTGGTCTGTAATTTTATCTTTTCGTAATACCTTTGTCAGATTTTGGTATTGGGTTTATGCTGTCCCCAAAAATGAGTTGGGGATTATTCCCTTCTCCTCTTTTATTGAATAGTTTATATAAGATAGGTTTTTGTTTGTTTGTTTCTTAAGTGTTTGATAGAATTCCCCTGTGCATTGAAGTGCTGTTGGGTCCTGTTGTTTCTTTTGAGAAGGGGGGAGGTTTTGATTACAAGTAGATATGGGAATATTTAAATTTCCTGTTGTTTCTTGTTTTCAGTTTTGGTAAATTGTGTGTCTGTGTTTTTTAAGGTGTTTGTCCATTTCATCTAAGTTGTTCATTTCATGCTGAGAAAATTCTGGATCTACACTCTCCTGGAGATTTTTAAAGGATACTCTGTTTTTTATTGTTTTCAAAGAATTTGTTTTAGCAGCTCTACATGGATCTGATGTATATGACTTGGATTATCAGTTATATGATTTTATATCTTGGGTTTTTTTTTACTTTCCATAAACATTTTCCCATGCCATTTAGAAAGTTTCACCATCACTTTTGTTTGAAGTTATATTCTGTTATGTTTATATTGTAATACATTTTCAGCATTTCCTATTGTTGAATAGTGAAGATTTCCCCAATTTTCTGTGATACTAAAATAACTCTAGGAGAGTTTTTCTCAGAAGTCTTCTATTCGAGATATATTTAATTTCTAGAAAGGGGCTTACTGAGACAAAGACCATAAAAGGCTCTTAATTCATATTGTTAGATTGCTTTCCGGAAATGATTAAGAGTTTACATTTGTTTTTGCTAATATTTTTTCAGAGGCCAGGTTAGCAGAATAGTAAATATTTCTGGAATAATAAACTGCCCACCACATTTAATATCTGTAGAATGCAGATTTAGTATAATGCTATAAAGTGATTATTTTCACTTCATTAGAGACAATGGCTTAGTAAATTTCCTTTTTTAATGATGAGAAGTGTTCTGCCTCACTGCACACACACAGAATTCAGTTCTGCAGCATCTGTCAAGAGTCTGTCCCGTGCCGGGCATGTTGCTAGATAGAGGAGAAATAAAGTGAAAGGAATGGTTTCGGTCTGCCAACAAGTCAGACCTAGAAGAAGGGAAAGACCCGTAATCATGTGAATACTTAGAGTGATAAACTCTCTATGATAAACTCATAAACTGTGCATA
Source organism: Tonatia bakeri (assembly GCA_004024845.1). NCBI lineage: Eukaryota > Metazoa > Chordata > Mammalia > Chiroptera > Phyllostomidae > Tonatia > Tonatia bakeri. The sequence goes on from PVIA01009295.1 coordinate 25,543, forward strand.
TATTAAGTGACTCTGTGAAGTGCTGAAGGAAGACTGGAGAGAGCAGTCATTTTTGCCAGAGGGTGTAACATTCGAGCTGGGCCTTCGAAAGAGTGGACTGTTGTGGGTGAAGCAGGAGCTCAGAGGTATCGCAACACGTTGTAAAGATTATTTGGAATGTGAAGGGTAATTAAAAACTTAACTCCTAAAATTTCCTGATTATTTTATTCTCTTTCTAGGATACATGCAGTCGTATTCTTAACATGCAGTGATTTCTTTCTGGCAAACACCTTCAGTAGAATGATCTTTAATCCTTCTCATTGTCTCCTCAGTTTGTTACCATTTTTTAAAATCATTTTTTATTTTTAAATTACAATTGACATACAATATTATTTTAGTTTTAGGTGTACAACCCAGTGATTACACACTTCATAACTTACTAAGTGACGATCCCAATAAATCTCTTACCCATCTGATAGCATACATAGTTAATTAGAACATTATTGACTATATTCCCTATGCTGTACTTTACATCCCCATGACTGTACTGCATCTACCAGTGTTTACTTCTTAATCCCTTCACCTTTTCACCCAGCCTCCACACCCCCACCCCCCAACCCCCGCCCCAGGCTGGCAACTGTCAAAATGTTCTATCAATGAGTCTGTTTCTGTTTGTTCATTTATTTTTAGATTCAGTTGTTGATAGATACACATTTATTGCCATTTTATTGTTCATCATTTTATCATTTTATTTTTTTCCCTTTAAGGAGACCCTTTAACTATAATCCTGGTTTGGTGGTAACGAACTCCTTTAGCTTTTTCATGTCTGGGAAGCTCTTTATATGTTACTCCATTCTAAGTGATAGCTTTGCTGGGTAGAATAATCTTGGTTATAGGTCCTGGTTTTTCATCACTTTGAATATTTCTTGCCAGCCCTTTCTGGCCACAAATTTTCTGTTGAGAAATTAGCTAACAGTCTCATGGCAGGTCCCTTGTAGGTAACTAACTACTCTTCTCTTGCTGCTTTTAAGATTCTCTCTTTGTCTTTATTTAACCTTTTGCACTTTAATTATGTTGTGTCTTGGTGTGGGCCTCTTTGGATTCATCTTGGACTCTGCATTTCCTGGTATGTTGTCTATTTCCTTCATGGACTTAGGGAAGTTTTCTGTTATTATTTGTCAAATAGGTTTTCAGTTTCTTGCTATTTCTTCTTCAGGCAACCCTATGATGAGAATATGGGTACAGTTGAAGTTGTCTTGATTCCTTAAGTTATCCTCATTTTTTGGATTCTTTTTTCTTTTTGCTGTTCTGGTTGGGTGTTTTTTGCCTCCTTATATTTCAAATCACTGATTTGATTCTCAGTTTCATCTACTATAGTGTTGATTCCCTATAAAGTATTATTGATTTTCTTCATTTCTGACTGATTCTTTTTTATGATTTTCATGTCCTTTTTTATGCTGTTGAGGTTTTCACTGAGTTCATCTATCCGTCCTCCAAGTTCATTGAACATCCTTATAACCAGTATTTTCAACTCTGCATCTAGTAGATTGCTTCTTTCCATTTTGTTTAGTTCATTTTTGGAGTTCTGTTCTGTTCTTTCATTTAGGCCACTTTTCTTTGTCTCTTCATTTTGACAGCCTTCCTGTGTTTGTTTCTACATACTAGGTAGAGCTGCCATGACTCTAGGCTTGGTAGCATGTCCCAGTGTAGTGGTAGGTGTCTTGTAGGGTCCAGTGGCACAGCCTCCCTGCTCTCCTGAGCTGGGCACTCAGGTGCACTGCCTAGCTCTGGTGAGTGCTCACTTCATGCAGTTTGGTGATGATGGGTGCGGGGAGGCGAGTTGTATTAAGATGTTCAAAATATTGCTTTCTTAATATAAAAATAATTGGTAGAAATATGCAAAGTGGGCAGTATGGGCTATTCAGACTGACTATTGACCATTTGTTAATTGAATCATAAAATTTGATAATTCTTTGAAGGATATGGCATCTTTCATGAAATTTTATTTTATGTTTATTTTAATAGGATGAAAGTTAAAAAACTGCCCATGATTCTAGCTCTACACCTGAAGAGATTTAAATATATGGATCAACTTCATCGATACACAAAACTTTCTTACCGGGTAGTTTTTCCTTTAGAACTTCGTCTCTTTAACACTTCAGGCGATGCAACCAATCCTGACAGAATGTACGACCTTGTCGCTGTAGTGGTTCACTGTGGAAGGTAATCGCAGCTTTGGGGCCTGGCAGCGAGAGTGTGGGTTGGGGAACAGTGATATGCATGGTGTTCCTGAGAGATTCCCGAGCAGACCTTTCAGAGGTTCTCATCCAGATCCATTTTATCATTTCCTCCGTAAAACTTACATATCTGTTAAAATATATTATTGTCTGGATTTGATTTTTATTTAAGTTTATTGGGAGACACGTTGATTAGTAACATACAAGTTTCAAGTGTACAATTCTGGAGTACGTTATCTGTATGCTCCATTGTATGCTCACCACCCAAATTCTTGTCTCCGTCTGTCTCTGTAAATGTGACCCCCTCTACCCTCTTATGCTCCCCCATCCCCTTTGCCTCTGGGTTTAAGTTTTGTTCTTACTGTTTAAATATTATTCTTAAGAACTTTAAGGCCTATTTTCTTTTTCTGTTTTTTTTAATATTTTTGTTTGTTTTTGGTAAAAATGATGGTGCCTAAATAACTTTGCAAAATAAATTATTTCTGAGATTTGTTGGATATGTTCTTGTGTTAATGGTTGTGAGACCATTTTAAATGGCTGTGGAAATAGTCTGCCAAGATAAGTTGTTTTTTTTCTTAGTGTGTTTATTTCCTGTTAGCCAATTTAGTGTGATGTTCCACTCTTTGTATCTCAGTTTATAAAATAGCTCAAACTATTCTTAAACTGCAAGACCATCACATAATCAGAATTTATATTTGAAACAGAAGTCTTTGTTGACTGTTGAGAATTTCCTGTAATAGTTGTAAAATAGGCACTCATCCTTTTCCCCGAATTTTGGGGAAACATACTAACAGTATGTTTTATTCACCTAAAAAAGTCCTGGCCTCCCAGCTGTAGCTGTCCCTCCCTACTCTCTGCTCATAATATGACACCTGGAAGTCAGCTCTCTGTCATAACAGTTTTGAACCTGCATGGCCTGCGTTAACCTCTGTTCATGTGTTTTATACTTTGCTGTCATCCTTTCCATTTTTGGAGCATTCGATTTTTAAAGTAAGAGTGATGACATCTGAGTGCACAAAAACGGTAAGAGATAACTCATAGAACCTGTAGTTATTCAGACCGGAGGCTGTCGAGGCAGAGATGTCTGGGTTTCAGTTCTCACTTTGTCATTTCTGGTCAGTGTGACTTCATACAGAGCTCCCTGAATGTCAGTGTTCTCTGCTATAAAAGGTAAAAATAATAACTACCTTACTTCATTGTTAGGATTAAGGAAAATGTAAATTACTTAGCTCCTGCTACTGTTTTAATAAAAATATAATCATAATGTTAGCTTTTCACACCCTAGCTTTACCATTTTGTAGTAGCCCTTTCATAGTCAGTGACAGTTTTACCCAATTTAAATTCCATTCCATCTTTTGGAATTGCTCTACTCACAACATCTTGAACTCGGAGATCCTGATCATAACCCTGGGCCGCCTCCCCTCTCTGTCTTCTTTTAAAATTTAATCCATCCTTTTTCCCTTACAGCTTCTTAACTCTTGACCTTTCTTTTTAACTCTGTCCTGGTCTCACGTGCTTCTCCTCCCAGCCTCACAACCAGCCAGCTGTCACAAGCATTGTGGAGATCTCTCGACCTCTTGCTGCTGGCCCGCATCTCCCACCTTCGCTGTCGCGTACTGTGGGAGTTGAGGGTGGGTGCTCACTGACTCCTCACAGGCCGGCTGACTGCAGTGGGGCTCTCTCCTGCCTTAGTTCCTGTCACCCCCGCACCCCAGTCTCTTACTCCTTTCCTCTCGCTCTGCACCCCTCATGCCTTCTTCCTGACCCCTGTGCTGCCTGTTAACCCCTGCGTGCCTTCCTCGGTGCTCTTCTCCACAGCCTCATTTTCCCTTGGGTGCTGCTCTGTAGTGTGTTGTGTTTATCCATTTATATGTCTCTTTTCCTTAGGAGAATGGGCACTTTTTAAAACAGGAAGTGATTTGTCCATTAAACAAAACACTAATAATATTTTAATTTTTATTTATAAGATTTATCTGTAGACACATTTCATATCAGTATACAGGGCTCACCTTGTCTGTACCTTTTGACTCTTGGGAGATTTCATTTCCACCATGTTTGTGCTGGTCCAGTTTGCTCGCCCTCTCCTCCCAGTGCCTGTCCTATAGTAGGTTTTTAACAAATGTTTGCTGAATTATTAAATATTATGCTTTAAGTCCATCTCAAACCCCATCTCCTTTATGTAACTAACCTTTCTTGATTCCTCAGCCCTGTTCCCTCCTCTCTCACTGGATGAGGTCTGGTTTCACTGCCCCTGTGGCTCCACTTTTATCTCCTGTCCTGTGTACACTCTTAGAGAAGCTTATCCACTGACCTGGCAGTGTCTTCGGGCAGGACACTGTCGGTGTCTCTCCAACCCCACAGCAAGGCACAGTCATTTGTACTCATCAGGCATCCGTGCATGTGGAGCTAGCATGTTTTATGTCTAGAATGCAAATCCCTAGCAAACAACTTCCTTGGGTATAAATTTATTACTCTCAGTCCTTCATGTTATTATTAGTTTCTGTAATTAACTTTTTCTACTTTTCTTCAAACTAACTCTTGGCCAAAGGAAAGAGCTGCCTAACACTGAAGTCGGATACCTGCTTGTCCTTAGAGCGCCTGCCTCCTTCCTCTCAGGCTCTGTTGTTCACCCTTTCTGTGATTTTTCTTTCTTTCCAGCAGGCCCGTTAAAATTTTTTTCATTTCTTATAAATATACATGATTTTAAAGATGAATCCTACAGAAATGGACAAGTTAGGCTATTATAGTATTAAAATCTGTTTTAAAAAAGAACATTTTGAGATGTTTTCCTCTGTAGTGAAAAGTCCTCTTGTTTTGTGCCATTCTGTCAGCTAAGATCCCGTCCCACCTACAAACCGAGGGATCTGACATGTGGGAGCGTAGCAGGTCGCTTATTCTAATATTTGAGGTTGCTTCTTTTAAAACAGTATTCACCATAAAGAATAATTTGTCTTGAAAATTACTTCAAATTTTATAAGATCAATTGTAGAATCACACTTTAATAAAAAATTGTACACACATTTTTATCATGATAAAAAGATTATATTATAAAGATGTTCACATGAGTGAGTGTATGTACATATGTGTAGTGTATATATTTAAATCTGTAGACAATCTTATACGGACCCTCCAAAGATCTCTGTTAATTCATATGTTACTCAAGGGGATACAGTTTTGCCCCCTATGGTACAATCGACAATATTTGAACCTTTTTTGTGACATTTTAGCATTTTTCTTTAAAATATTGTATTGTTGTTCAATTACAATTGTCTGTATTTCCTACCCCCACTCCTCCCACCCCAGCCAAACCCACCTCCCTCCCTTGCATACATACTTTCATAATGAATCATACTTAAATTGTGAGAGGTTAAAATCTTTAGCATGGCCTTGCACAAAGCAAAGAAATTTGTTTTAAAAGAAGTAATCATTATTTTTAAAAGAAGTAATCATTATTTTTACATATATCTAGATTTCTGTATTCCAGATTTATTTAAAATGAGCTACTCAGACAATTATAATAATTACAACTTAAAGATAGCACTAATAATACTAGTCATTGGGTAGAAGTCATTTGTCTTTAAAGAAGTTTATGAAATTTGAGCTTGAGTTTAGAACCATGGCTTTGATATCCTCTTTTCTGCCTTTCCGAGCATCGCCTAGGGCCTTTGCCTGAGAGGAAGCTGCCGCCGCAGGAGTGGGCCTCGGAGGCGGCTCTGCAGCACTGTCTCGAGGCTGACCTTGGCATGTCCCAGCTGTGACCCCTTCTTTCCCACCGAAAACAGCAAACATTGTATTTAGATCTTTCATCAAATAAATGTGAACATTATTTCAAAGACAATAAAGAATTTTAATAGCATAGTTTTATAGTAATAGGATACTTGTTATATTTCTCAAAGTGTAGAGTACTAATTATTTGATTTTAAAATTGAATGTGAGTTCAAATCAATGTAGCTTGATTTGGGGGAGAATGAATAAGTAAGGAGTATTTTATCCCTTTTGGTTTTTCTACTTTATAGGACATGAAATTTAGGCATAGACAAGTAATATTAACAAACATTTTATTAAATTAACTTTTTTTTCTCTTTGTTTCAGTGGTCCTAATCGAGGCCATTACATTGCAATAGTTAAAAGTCATGACTTTTGGTTGTTGTTTGATGACGATATTGTAGAAGTAAGTAGTTTCTTCATTTCTTATTTTTCTTCAAAGTTGTGTGTGTGTGTGTTTTACTCTTCATGTTTTTCTTCCAGCTTCTCATTCACACATGACAGGCGATAGGCATTAGACAGATGTCTGGGTCTTCAGATTGTAATCTCATTTCTGCTTTGTACTCCCCACATCCAGTCCCAGTGCTTGAATTGTCAACTGACCTTTATTTACAGTGTTCAGAATGAAACAAGGGGAAGGTTCTAATGGCAGAGTTAGTTTTTTAAAAACGTTCATTATTAAGGAAGAAATGTATTGAGCTATAACATACCTATAGCAAAGTACACAAATCTGAAGGAACAGCTTCATGGAGTTTTGCATGGGCGTGCCCACACACACATGGGCGTGCACACATGCATGTCCACACACACATCCGGATCAAAGTGTGATATGTTTTCAGTGCCCCAGCAAACTTTCTTTTTCCTCCTGTTGATTAGTGCCCACAGTTCTCTTTCCCTCTACACACTTTCCTTGAAACCCATTATTTTTACTTTTATCATTATCATTAATATCGCCTATCCTTGACTGTAAATGCACTCATCAAATACGACTCCTTTTATGTTTGGCTTTTTTCACTCATCATTATACATGTGAGATTTCTTCTGGTGGTTTGTAGTAGTAGTTCTTAATTGCTGCGTAATTTTCCATTGCATGAATATACCAAGTTAGAAACTTGGCTTTTTGTCCTTTATTGACTATTATGACTAAAACTACCTTCGTTATCCTTGTACAGGTCATTTCCTGGACATGTGCACTTATTTTCTTAGGTGTATATATTAGGTGTTGCCATTTCTTGGGTCCCAAATTGTCGACTCTTGGTGGTTTAATGTATTTCGGCTGATCCCTAGGAATAGAATTGCTAGATCAAAGGTAGCTGTATGTTCAGCTTTAGAAGAGAATGCTAAACATTTCCCCAGTGTATCTGTATGACTTTACATTCCCCCAGCTATGTATGAGAGTTTTAGTTGCTGCATATTCTCACCAACACTTGGTATTATCAGTTTTACTAATTTAAGCCATTCTGCTTGTGCAGTTATTTATAAATGAGAAAATGAAAGGCATGTTTTTTAAGAAATGTTGAAGGTTTTACTGGATATAAGCAGTTCAAGGAGCTTGTTTATGTACTAACGTTTACATTTTGCCTCACAGAAAATAGATGCACAAGCTATTGAAGAATTCTACGGGTTAACATCAGATATCTCAAAGAACTCTGAGTCTGGTTACATCCTCTTCTATCAGTCTCGGGACTGAGTGGGAACCGTGATGAAGAGATTTCTGCCTCATTTCTGCTCTGGTTATTGCGGAAAGGATCAAGCACTGGTTTTTTGAGAAAAGAGAAATGCAGGAAGCTCAGGGGGCGGTAGCACACTTTGCACACAATAAAGCAAAGACTGTGGATTAACAAGCTCTTCCGATCATGGTAGTTGATTTATTTGCTCAGGTGTCACGCTATCTGTGCAGTTCCATTCAACGAGGAAGTGACATCAGAGACAGCAGCTCCTCCTGTAAAACAGCCTTCCGGGAACTGACTCGCATGTTCTCTTTATTAATTGCACCGGTAATGATTTGAACCCCTTGGGGTGCAGCAGAAAGAACAGGAGTCTGAGCTAGGTTGTACTGCTAACTGATGGAGGTGATAGAGAACACCCTGCATGAATGTACCTGTGTTGAGTATGTGCAGAAAGAATACGCGGTGGTGGTCTTTTCAGGCGTAAACCAGAAATACTTTTGGGCCCAACACTTGCAGTTGCCTTCCTGATGTAAAAAAAACTAACAGATATTAGAATCCAGTGTCAGGAAGACAAATATGTTTTGCTTCTCTGAAGAAGCTTTTAATAATATACAGTATATGTATATGTAGGGAACAATTGGTCAAAAGTGGCTCTTTGTTTCCCCAAGGGGAAAGACTGGCTTTGTAATTGTAATTTTTTCCTTATTTATTTTACTTAAAAACTGGTAGAGTCTAAGTATTGTATGAAGTGCCCGTGATTCTGTCAGTAAATTTTAGCATATTTTTACTAGCTTTTGTCAGTTTAACTAGTCCTTTTGTTTGTTTCTATTTTAAAGTGAATTTTAAACTCTATTTTAAATTAGTAAAATACCTTAAGAAAAATTGCAATGAGAAGAGGTAAATATTCTTTTTTAGGAGGAACTGATATCTCTGGCTAAAAATATTTATCTTTTGTTATAGTTTATAAGTCAGTTATTTTATTCAGCTTTAATTTCAATAAAATAAGAAACTATCAAAATTCCCTGTAGTTTTTGGAATGATAAGAAACATTCTGGTGCAGTGGTTGTATACCAGTCTTTAGAATTCTTACATACTCTAATGTTTCAAGTTGAGGTCATGTCTGGAAGATTCGTGTCAACAGTTAGGTTATTTTCCAGTGTCATTCTTAACTTGGAAAGAAAGCATCATTCATCATAACCCCAGCAGCCCGGGTAGTTCACTAACAAACCCTTTGAAAATTAATTTTTAATGAAGTAGACCAGGAATACACAAACAAATCCTTTTCTCTCTCTACCTTTACACATCTTCCTGGAAGAATGCTTAGAAATTAACTTTGTTAAGACTTCTTCTTTTGGGAGTTTTAAGAAGTAATGTATGTAATTAAAATGTGTGTAAATTATTGCAGTTGACATTTTTCCTTGCAACAGTAAGTTCTCTGACAGTGGCCAAATGTCACTTATTTGCAGAAAATAATTGAATATATATTCAAAATAATAGCAATCAGGCCTTGGATAGTCTTTTTCCGAGTCTTTTCTGCAGTAATTTTTTAAAAATTGCTGTAATTTTCTAAACTTACTTTACTAATACTGTTGAATACAAAAAAAAAGCAACAACAAAAAAAAGAATCTTTTTGTCTGCTGCTATTATTAACATTTATTACCTGTATCTTTTAGCTCAGGAAATGACTTCACCTATTCGTTCCATGAACATCTCTAACAGGGTCACTTAGCTAATTGGGCTGTTTAACAGATGTGGTAGAAGAAAATTATGATGTATTTTGACAGATTGCTTTTTAAGGTACAGTTTCCGAAGCCTTATCCTGGCTGGAATTGTTTTGTACAAATCATATAGCCTGGCTGATTTACCAACATTGCACAGAGAATCACAGCCAAGAATGTGGGGAAGGTCATAGCGGTGGAGCTGGGTGCATTTCTTATTTTGAGGGCTTAACCAAACTGTCTTGGAATGTGAAGCTCTGTTTCTGCGGCTTCCAGCGCAGAAAAGGAGAGTGAGGTGAAGCTGAGTCGGCTTTCACAGGAGTCAAGGCACAGCATGTATAAGAAAGATAGATGAAGTCATTTGCATAAAGGTGCAGCGCTGGGATACTATGTTTTGTTTTTCACAGTGTACATGTAAAAACACAGTAAAAGCCAAGGTTAAATTTCATGCTAAGCCAGTGGTAGCATTCTGACTGAGTTCCATGGTAGTCGCACACTGTTCACATCCACACCGCATCCAATAGTATGATTTGTCAGGGGAGGGTCTGTGGGGTGATGGTTCTCAGTTTACTTTTTATTCTTAGTGCAGCTGCATCTAGGTAAAAAGTTTGGAAGCTTATCAGAACTTCAATATACTTTAAAAACATATATGGTTAAGACTGGGGGGGATGAAGATAGAGTAAGAAAAATGGCCTATGTAGACAGCGTGGTGAGGTGGTCTCTCGGCTGACTGTGACTGAAATGAGGGGCGGGCTTCAGTTGCAAAGGGTGGCCGCTTGCTGTCTGTGTACATGGTTGTTGGGATGCCCATCCCATATTTTGTATATTGGAATAAAAATTTCTATAAATGACTATAACTAAAAGTAAGTACTCTAAATTAAGTCTCACTTCAAAGTCATATGGCTTCTGTCTTGGCAGCTTCACCTTCAGAAGATTACTTAAGACAGAAGCCTTGTGACTTCAGGAAGGAAAAAAGGAAAGTGTCACACAGGGTCTCATTGCCTCTAACCATCAGTATAGGGTTTTTTCTCTCCTTGATGGCAGTAGAAAGACCTCATTTTCATAACATACTACTCCTGATACTTCTTTAAAGATACTTTTCATTAAAGATTCTCTCATGAGGTATTTAACTGGGAGCTGGGAGGCTAAGGCGCTCAGGTCCTGGCTCTTCAGTGAATTTAACTGTGTGACCTTCGGCAAGTCACTTAACCTCTCTGTGCTTCAGTCTCCCTATCTTGTAAAGTGGGAGTAATACCTACCTCACAGGGTTGTTGTGGGGATTAATTAGATGTAATGTCTGTAAAGCATCTAAGGTTCTTGAAGAAGGCGCTATATAAATATAAAGTAATATCTATTAAAGTTGATTTATTTGTGCTTGTGGGTTTTAAGTGTGTTTTTTTCCTTTTTGCCTGAAGTGCATTTGCAGATTAAAAGTACACACTTCGGAAATTGTCTTATTGCTCTTGCTCAAAAGTTACTACTGTTGTTATTCGAAGAGATTTTCCCAGAACAGCATTGCATACTGTATTTTTGTTTTCATAATAGCACTGTATTTCCCAAAAACCCAAGTTTAAACATTTAGATCAAGAATCATGGAACCTTAGAGGGGAGACACCTTCGAAGTCACTGTCCCTTGCACCCCCTGTTCCTTCCAGTGTGGTAGTTGTTTCTATAAGATCCGGGCTTCACCTCTTGGAGCCTGCTCCACTGCTGAGTCACGTGAATAGTTGTTATGCCGCCATCACATGTGATCCACCCTTCACGGTTCTTGGGAGACCTCTTCTGGAAGCACTCTTGTCTGTCTGTCTGTGTGTCTGTGTGTCTGAAGAAGTGTCCTCAGAATGAGCACAGTACTCGGTGAACTAGACCGCCACTGGGGACCTCAGATTGTGTTTTCTGTTCTGAGCATATGTGTCACACACTTCAGACTGAACTTCGAGTAAACAAAATCATCTATATTCAAGAGAGTTTTCACGAACTGTTGAAAAGCCAAGACCGCCCCTCCCTGTTTACAAATCCCCTTGTTGCCATTGCCTGTGCATGTATTTTAAAGCCTTTCCGCCTCTTCATTTATGTTTTTTTATGATAGCCTACTACCTTGTTTTACTTATTTTTTTAAACTTTATTTAGAGACAGGGGAAGGAGGGAGAAAAAGGGAAAGAAATATCCGTGTGTGGGAGAAACATCCGTTGGTTGCCTCTTGCACCCTCCCTATTGGGCATGTGCCCTGACTAGGAATCAAACTGGTGACCCTTTGGTTCACAGGCCGGCACTCAATCCACTGAGCCACACCAGCCAAGGCCTACTACATTATTTTTAATCTCTAGAGTTGCTAAAGTAACAACCCCTCACTGTGGAGTTGATACTGTGATAGGCCTCATCCGTGGCATTTTACTCTTTTTTAATGTTAATCTTTACAATAGTCTCTATGAGGTAGTGATACCCTCATTTTACAAAAGGGGGAACTAAAACTTTTCAGAGGTTACAGGCAATTTTTCCAAAGTCACTCAGCTGGAAAGTAGGTCAGGATTCATATAGGTGTGACCTCATTGCCAAGGTCTTAACCACAGCTGTCATTATCAAAAGATTTTATTTATTGAGGAAAAAACATAGCATAAAACTTACCATTCTAACCATTTAAAATGTATAATTAAGTGACACTAAGTACATTCACAGTGTGCAAATATCACCACTATCCACTTCCAGAATTTTTGTGTTCCCAAACAGAAACTGTGTACCCATTAAATAGTAACTCCTCACGCCACCTCCCCAACTTCCACTTACCTCTTTCCTACTTTCTATATTTATGAACTTGACTGCTCTAGGTACCGCATATAAATGGAATCATATAATATTTGTCCTTTTGTGTCTGGCTTATTTTACTAAGCATGTTTTCAAGGTGTATTTGTGTTGTAGCATGTGTCAGAATTTCCTTTTTAAGGCAATAATATTCCGTTGTATGTATATACCACATTTTGTTTATCCATCTTTTCATGGACATTTGGGTTGTAGCCATCTTTTGGCTAGTGTAATGCTGTTATGCACATTGCTGTACAAGTATCTGAGTCCCTATTTCAGTTTTTTTAGGTATATGAGGTCTGTCCTGAAAAAAGTCCAGCCATTGTTAATATAATGAGAATGGTTTGCACCTAGCAGCCAGGGAGAGGGCTGGAATGTGCATGTGTGAACAGTGTACTGCTGAGTGAGTGTGGGTACTGTGTGGCCATTGCATTCAAAATGAGCAAGTAGAGCAATGAATCTGCATCAGATTTTGCGTTAAGCTTGAACATTCCTCTGCAGAAACTATTTGGAGGATTCAGAAGGCCACAGCTATGGCCAACTTGTGACTGGCAGCTTCATCATAACAGTGCACCTCATGCATCATGTCTTGGCAAAACAAATCACTCAGGTGACTCAGCCCCGCTACAGCCCAGCACACTGCAACTTCTGGCTTCTCCCAAAACTAAAATCACCTTTGAAAGGGACGACATTTCATACCATCAATGAGATTCAGGAAAATACACCAGGGCTCCTGCCTGCTGGCAATTGGGAGAATTGTGTGAGGTCTGAAGGTGCCTACTTTGAAGGGACTGAGGTGTCATTGTCCTGTGTACAATGTTTCTTGTACCTTCTATCTTCCTCAGTAAATGTCTCTATTTTTCATATTACTTGGCTAAATACCTAATGGACAGACCTCGTATACTAGGAATTGCTGGATTACATGGTAATTCTGTTTAACTTTTTCAGTAACTGTATAGTGTTTTCTACAAAACTTACACCATTTTACATTCCTACCAGCAGTGCACCTGGGTTCCAGTTCCTGCATGTCCTTCTCAACACTTACTATTTTCTGTTTTTGTTGCTGCTGCTGTTTAAGGGGAGGAGGGTTTGTAGTGGCCATTCCAAACGGTGTGAGGTGATTTCTCATGTGATTTTGATGTGCTTTTTGCTGATGATTAGTGATGTTGAACATCTTTTCATGTGCTTATAGGTCATTTGTATATCTTTTTTGGAGAATTGTCTAAGTTCTTTGTTCATTTTTAAAAATTGGGTTGTTTTGTTATTGAGTGATACATCCTGGATGTTAATCCTGTTTCAGATACATGATTTGCAAATATTTCCCTCATCCTGCGAGTTGCCTTTTTACTCTCTTATTATTGATAGTAACCTTTGATGCACAAAAGTTTTTAATTTTGATAGATTTCGGTCTCCCTTGCTGCCTGTGCCTTTGGTGTTAATCTAAGAAGTCATCACCAAATCTGGTATTACGAAGCTACTCCTATATGTTCTTCTAAAAGTTTTATATGTTAGTAGTTGTAGCTCTTACATGTAGGTCTGTGATCCATTTTGGCTTATTTTTTGTATGTGGTGTAAGTAAGTGTCCAACTTCATTATTTTGTGTGTGGATATCCAGTTTTCCCAGCACAACATGTAAGACTGTTTTATCCCCATCGAGTATTCTTAGTGCGCTTGGCAAAAGTCAATTGACCATATTTGTAAGGGTTTATTTTGGGACTCTAGTCTATTCCCTTGGTTAATACATCTGTCCTTATACTAGTACTACACTGCTTTTTATCACTGTATCTTTGTAGGAAGTTTTGAAATCATGAAATGTGAGGCCTACAGCTTTGCTGTTCTATTTCAAGATTATTTGCGTTATTCACAGTCTCTCTGAGATTTCATATAAATTTTAGGAGGGGATATTAGTTTATGTAAAAATTGCTGTTGGAATTTTGATAGGGAGTATCTTGAATCTGTAGATTACTTTGGGTAGTATTGTTATCTTAACAATGTTAAGTTTTCCACTCCATAAACACAGGATGTCTTTCCATTTATTTCCGCCATCTTTAATTTTTTTTCAGCAGTGTTTTATAGTTTTTAGTATACAAGTCTTTCACTGCCTTGGTTAAATTTATTGCAAAGTATTCTTTTTGATGCAGTAGGATTATTTCTTAATTTGGGGGTGGGGAGATTATTCATTGTTAGTATATAGAAGTGCAGCTGAATTTTATGTATTGATTTTATACCCTGAAACTTTGCTGAATTTGTTTATTCTAACAGTTTTTGGTGGACTCTAGGGTATTCTGCATATATAAGAGTATGTCATTTGCAAATAGTTTTACTTCATCTTTTCCAAATTTGAATGACTGTTACTTATTTTCTTGCCTAATTGCTCTGGCTAGAATTTCTAATACTATTGAATAAAAGTGGTGAAATCAGACATCCTTGCCTTGTTTCCAATCTGAGAGGAAGAGCTTTCACTATTTCACCATTTATGAATGGCCTTTATCATGTTGAAGTTTTCTCTCTATTGTAATTTGAGTGTTTTTTATCAAGAAAGTGTGTTGAACTTTGTCAGATGCTTTTTCTGTGCCATTGAGGTGATCATACGCAGGGGGTGTGGCTTAATTTTATTAGTGTAGTTTATCACAGTGATTGCTTTCCATATATTGAACCGTCCTTGCATTCTGGGAGTAAATCCCATTTGGTTATGGTGTATAATCCTTTTTAATATGCTGCTAAGTTTGATTTGTTAGTGTTTTGTTGGTTTTTGCATGAAGGTAAGGGATCCTGGGCTGTCGTTTTCTGAGAGTGTCTCTGGCTTTGGTATCAGGGTTATGCTGGCCTCATAGAATGAGTAGGATGTGAGAATATCAAAATATTTATACAAATAAGCAAAACTTGCATGCTCACTGTAAATCATTATTAAGAAAGTTGAAGGCCTAATCTTTGCCCTGGAGGGATTCGACGGTAACTAAGAGGCGTCAGAGGAAATGGGTTGCTAGGAAGTCAGCTGTATGCTTACACAGGCACGTGACTCTGAAGAACAGGTGGAGCAGTGGGGTGGAGAGGTGTCAGCAACACCCACAGAGACGGTTAGATCGCCAGGCCCAAAGAGAACCTGGAATCATAAACAGCGGGACTAGGTACACCGTAAGGAGAATTTAAGAACATTAACTCATGATACTGTTTGGTAATAGAATTTCATACCTGCCTCAGAATGCTTATTTCCCCCCTTGTTTCCCTAAGGGAAGACTCTTTAGCACTCTCAGGAATTCTCAAGCAGCTGCCACGAAGCCCTGATTCCTAAGGACATGAGGTTATTACTGTCTTCTGCATCAGGTGGCACTTACTATAATTCACCTTAATAATCAGTTCCTTTTTAAAATTTCCCCAGTGTTGTCAGTGATTTGCCCTATAATTTAACTAAGCAACAATTAAAACTTCGTACCTCCTAATTGTTTTTGAAGAAGCAAAACTCTTTTTAAGATTAAGACGAATAGTCGCATTCTATGGATTTGCTGAATCATTCCCAGGTCTGGGGGATCAGCAAAATTATGGGGGAATTTTACAAATGTTCATATTTCTGAAATCCATCCCCCAAGATTTTGATTAAATGGAGACAAGAAATCTAGCTTTCAAAAGCCCCCCCTCCCCTGCTTCCAGAGGATTCTGATCATCCAGGTTTGGGACTCCTTGGGTTAGACCTTATCTGAAGTTCTTAGTATCATTTTTCTGTAAGGTCACTGCTAAGCTGGAGTTGACCTGCTGAGAGTGTTGTCCCAAAATCAAAGGAATGGTCACAGGAAACAAGCGGGGACAGAAAACTTGTGTTTACACTGCATTGGAAGGGTTGTCATGGGGAGGACGTGCAGCTTCCAGGATGGAACTGGGGTGGAGATGAGGAAAGGGCGGAGAGGCCGCAGTGAGCACCGGGAAAAGCTTTTGGTGGCTGAGCAGTGAGAGGCGGGCACGCTAAGAATAAAGTGTCAAGCTGGTGTCATTTGACCCATTGCGGTGGCGTTCTTAGACTGGATAGGAGGTTCTTCTAGAAAACCTTCAGCTTCTGCCCAGGCGAGGCAGCCAAGACTGAGGGTCAGCGGCAGAGCTGGTGTCTAGCCCTGTTTTATATTTCAGGGCCCATAGTCTGCTCTGCATCACACTGTGCTGCAGCCTCTAAAACAGTGGGACAGAGAGTTTCACTATGGGAAGAATTTCAGTTGTCCTTAGGTCATCACCAGTCTCTGCCTGGGGAGCTGCGTTGAACAAAACACCTGTCTCCAGATTCCCAAAGTAGCAGAAGTTGAGTTTATGTTGCTTTCAGTTTGAGTAGGCACAGTCGCTGGCCTTGGGCGAGTCTGCCCTCTGTGAGGAAGAAGCACTTTCCTTTGGAGAACATTCGGGACCTTTAGATTTAGGGACCTCTGAACTGTGGCCAACTTAAAGCATATGAAAGAGGAACTGAAGGGTGACCTAATCACCTTGTATGTTTGTAATACTGTCCCAGTACATCCTGGGAAGTGCAAAGACTAAGATGGAATTTTGATTTTAGTGTACTTGGCTGTGTGATCGCAGAGCCTGCCCATTCACTGCAAAGCACCAGCAGGAGAGTGATGTGCGGTCTGCGCCTGTTTGGGGACAGTAAATGCAATGATTGTGTGTGCTGTTTTCAACCTTCTTACTGAAACTGGTTTGCTGGTAGCTTTTCCCTTCAGGTAGAAACCATTTCACAAGTACTATTTATTTTAGGCTGCAGAAAGGAGTGTTTTCTTGGCTGGACTTTTACCGACTAGTTTTTTTATAACCTGCCTGAGTTTTGCACTTATTTTAAGGGGGGAAAATGCCTATAGAATGATAAGGAAGGTAGACTTACAAAATTGCATTATCAGTGGATTACATTGCTAGCTGTAATGATGGGAGCTTCAGAAAATAGAACTTTTTACAGGTAAACATCTTACCTAGCTCTCTGGTGTCACGTGTGTGTAGCATTCCGAGGGTTGGTGGCCCACATCATGGCAGGGCATTGTATGCACTCTGCTTTCTGCTGTGTATTAAACTCAACTAGAACGGGTTTGAAATTACATTAATTTATCTCATTGAAAAGAAAGTTGGAAACTGAAATAAGGTTTGTGATTTCATGCCAGAGTAGGCAGGGTTGGAGAGATTTGTACTTTTAGAAGATGATTGTGGGGTGTGGTTTGGAGGGGGCCAGACTGGGTGCGATGAGTCCTCAGGATGATGGGACTGGGAGTGGGCTGGCAGGGGACAAGGACGAGGGGCTATTAGGGAGGCTTCCTAGGTTTCTCTGGCTTGCACAGTCAGGGAGAGAGAAAAGCCTTTTGCTGAGAACCCAGGGAGAGATCTAGGCTGGGGACTTAGATCATAGTGTTCCATGGTACGAATGCAACACAGGTGGTTTGCAAGCACTTGCTTTTAATAAACTGACGTTGCCTGGCAGTTTGGGGAGGTGTAGCCGTGATGGCTGAATAACTGGAATTTGTATGCTCAGGATGTACCTTTTAGCCTCTTTCCCGTGTGCCATGGGTGCAAAGCCTTGACACCACAACTTGATACTGGGTGAGCATTGCAGTGGTGGTTGTGCTTCTGAGATCGCTACTCTGATGAACTCACAGATGGTGTTACAAAGTCCGCAGCAGCTTAGGCATTTAATAACTGAGGACGGCTGCATGAAATTAGCAGCCTAATATTAGTTGAAGAATGGTGGGTGCCTTTTCAAAGTTTTTATTGGAAACTAGTTGTATCTGCATCATTTGCTCTGGCATAAGAATTTTCTTTTAATCTGTGGAACAGTGATGAATTTTAAGGACCCTGGAGAGACTTTAGGATTAAAAAAAATTGCAGTTGATGCGCAACTTGAACATTCTTGGAGAGAGGTTCTGTGAAGTGAATTTACTGCTGGATAGGGAACCCCTCTTCTGCCCCATATAATGTGCACGTTTTGCCCAAATCTTGGAGAGAAAGACAAGGGTGTGCATTATACATGAGTATAGTGATTGCATGCCATGGGTGTAATAGTCCCATGTACAACGTGCACAAAAACGTGGGTGCGCACTGCACACGGGAGCACGTTATACATGGCAAAATAAGGTGAAGCCCAGGCTTGAGATCTGATGAGTTGTTAGATGCAGAAGTTGCAGTCATACAGGACGTAGAATGACTTCAGTGCAGCCTTTCAGTCCCACCTGGTGGGTGTTGGCTTGTTGGTATCACTTGCCGCCAGCCTCTTGAGGGGGCTGTTTGGTCAGAGACCGCTTCGGCGGTGTGTCACGTTCCTCTGACCCGGGTTTCCTGTCAGCACCAATCCAAGCTGAACTAGTGATCACTCGGTACTCATAGTTTATTCCCTTCTCCTTTGTCTGTCGGGCTGTCACACACTTGAAGCAGACAGCGAGCGGGCACTTCTCAGCTGCAGGACCTGCAGCGAGTTGCGGGTCCTGCCTAAGCCCACACCCCTCATTTATAAACAGCAGAGTTGTACTGTCTGGTAGGAATGGTGCGAAACTAGATGGAAATGCATGTAAGACAGGCCTCCTACAGTCTTGGCAGCAGTTCCTCAACCTAGTGTTGCCTAGAAACAGGCTGGACCCAGCACTAGTTTCTTAGACATTTATTGAGTAGTTATTATTTGATGCCTATTGAATAGTGTCCTATCATAGTGAAAAGCATTGTAACAGTAACAACTGGGCTATAGAGAAGGCTAAGAAGATTGCTGTTTTTGTGGAGCTCACAATGTAGAAAAGTTAATTTAAAAAAATATTGTTCATGCTATTAATAGTTGTCCCAAGTTTTCCCCTTCACCCCCCTCCACCTAGGCTGCCCCCCACTTCCATAGTGGATCCACACGCTATTGACTGTGTCCATGGGTCATGCATGTATGTCCTATGACTAATTCCTTCGTCTTTTTTCAGTCAGTCCCCACTCTCCACTCCCCTCTTACAGCTGTCAGTCTATTCCATGATTCTGTGCCTCTGGTTCTGTTTTGCTCATTAGGGTATTTTGTTCATTATATTCCATGTATAAGTGACAGCATAGTATAAGTGATAGCATATGGTCTTTGTCTTTCACCGACTGGCTTATTTCACTTAGCATAATAGTTTCCGGTTCCATCCATGCTGTTGCAAAAGATGGGAATTCCTTTTTCACTGCCGTGTCATATTCCATTGTGTAAATGTACTGCAGCTTTTCTGTCTACTCATCCACGGTGGGCACTTACACTGTTTCCAGATCTTGGCGATTGTAAATAACACTGCTGTGAACATAGGGGTGCATAGTTTGGACTGGCACATGCCAAAAAAATGCAACTAGACCACCGTCTTATACCACATACCAGAATAAACTCAAAAGACTTCAATATAAGTTGGGATGTCATAAAAGTCCTAGAGGAAAACACGGGCAGTATAATTTTGTGTAGTAATATTTTGGCCGATAATATCTTCTAGTGCAAGGGAAATAAAGGAAAAAATAAATGGGACTACATCAAAAGCTTCTTCTGCACAGCTGAAGAAAACAGCATCAAAATGAAATCAGAACCCACTGTACAGGAGAACATATTTGCCAACGATTCAGCAGACAAGGGTTTGATCTCCAAAATACAGAAAGAACTTGACATGATACCAGGCAGACAAACAACCCAACGGGATTGCAAGCAAGCGAGCCAAATGCAACCAGAGACATGGAAATTAAGAACAAACTGACAGTAACCAGAGGGGAGGCGGGAGGGGGTAATGGGGAGAAAAGGGGAAGGGTTTTCAAGGAACATGTATAAAGGACACATGGACAAAGCCAAAGGAGGGTGGGAGGTGGGGATGGCTGGGGTGGAGGGGAATGGAGACAACTATACTTGAACGACAATAAAAAATAAATGGACAAAGGACCTGAATAGACTCTTCTCCAAGGAAAAGTTAGCTAAGAGAAGGACAGGTCACACCCGCCAGAAGGGTCATGAGCGCAGCCTGCTGTGGTGACAAGCACCTGCAGAGGCAGACCGCCTTCTCAGGGCTCCCGGCAAGTGCCAGCCAGTCCGCATTCATTCCGTTCCTGCCACTGAGTGCCGACCAGTGGGCAGGACCACGGAGTTAGTAAGACTTCGTATGTGCAGTTCAGTAAGGGAAGCAGTCAAACCAATAATTAATTGCAACGATGCGGTGTTGAGAGCCTGAATGGGAACATAAATAAGACAGCGTGGGAACACAGAGGAAGAACATCTAAATCATTGCCTGGCCGGGAAGCCTCCCAGAGGAAATACCACTGGACTGGAGCTGAGCTTTCGAGGAGAAGTCAGGGTTATTTAGATCAAGGAAAGGTCAGGGGGGACCCCAGGGATAACAGTGTGTGACACAGAGGAGCATTATGTGTTTGGGAAGGACACAGGTGTATGGCTAGAGCGAAGTACATTTAGCCACATGAGGCGAGAAAGGTAGGCAGGATTGTGACTCCAAGAGGCTTCATCAAGCTAAGCAGTTTAGATTTTCCTAAAATAGGCAGAGTTTTTGAAGGATTTTGAGTATTTGACTAATGGATTTTAAGTATCAGGATGCTGTTTGGGAAGACCATGTCAGTAGCAGTGTGGAAGTAGATCTCTTCTGCCCGCAAGAGGAAAACCAAGGAGGAGATCGTAGTAATCCGTTTTGGAAGACAGAGGAGCTTGGACAAGGTGATGGCGTTGGGAATGGAGGTGGCAAATCAGGATGCTGAGGTTGAATCCATAGGGTTTGGTGGGACAATCAGCAGGAAGAAGGACTCCATCGTGCCCCAAAATGTTGGTGTTCTCCCGGGTTCTCTAGGCATTTGCTCTGTCTCCGCTCCTCTGGGACAGCCGCATCCACTCCCATGGCCTCACTCATCATCTGATGCCAGTGACTGCTATCTCTCTACCTCTAGCCCTGAGTCCCAGGCCCATAGCCAGTGCACCTGCTGGGCAGCTCCACCTAGACGTTACACAGGCATGTCAAACCAGATCGCCCCACCCCTTCTGCTGTAACACGTTCTCGCCTCCCCACAGCGCTCGCTCCCTGTCTCCATCATGAACCCGTGTGCACAAGTCAGAAACTGGAAGTGCGTGGCATTCCTTTATCTTCATCCTGCACGTACATCTCACCACCAAGTCCCCTCAGGACGACCTTCTAAAATTCCTGGTCCAGGCTCCTGTGGCTCCGGTCAGCATTTAGGCCTCCTGTCTCAGCCTGTGTAAATCTCCACCACAAAATTTGAGGCTTTTGGAGGGTACATGTTTCTTGAATAAGTGAAAGAACTCACCTGCTTAAAAATACTAAAATGAGTCCATGTACCTTGCGGTAAAATGCAATTTCTTTAACAGAGTCCCTGATATTTGGCACCTGACCACCTTTCCACTCCTTTTACTTATTCTTACCACTCCCTCCCCCATGAAGGCACATCCCCTCCACAATCTAGGAGTCTGCGGTACTCAGTGACTTTTAGTCCCTAGAACAAAATGTGCCTGTTCTCTCTCCTCCGAGCATTTGCAGTCTGTTTTTCTTCCTGTAAGACCCACCATACCCTCCAATTTTACCTTGAAGACTCACAGCCATCCTACAAGTTTCAGCTTTGTGTCACCATCTCAAGGAAGTCTGTCCTAACCTTTCAAAGTCAAGTTTCATTCCCCTCCTAAGTGCCCCCGTAGCCCCCCACACTCCCTCTGTTAGAGCGTGCCCACACAATAAGGTTGCTTCTTTACCTGTCTGCCAGCTCGAAGCCAGCCCCCACCCCACCCCCAGCAAACCACCCTCACCTCTCTAGGTCTTCGTTGTGGGCACCGTCTGTGAGGGACGTGTCCCTCTGGAATACAGATGCCTGAAGAATAGCGAGTGAGTGGATGAATCTGGGTGACGCCTCCTGATGTCTGGCTTGGATGACTAGTTACATGGGTAAAAGCACTCACACTTAGAGAACATAGTTGGGAGGAATTAGTTTTGGAAAACGATGTTTTATTTTGAGTGTGTTGAGCTTGAGGTGCCTGTAATATGACCAAAGGAGATGCCCGCTAGGCAGGCAGAAGTGGGAACAAGAACTTGGGACAGGTTGAGCAGAGACGGACTTGGGAGTCATTAGTCTGTAATTGCTACTTGACATCATTGGTTTAGATGAGATCACCCAGGAAATGTGCATACGTGAAGGTGTGTAGCGGGACCTTGGTGGTGTCCTGGAGAATGCTGGAGAGGTGGGAGGGGAAACCAAGAAACAGAAAGAAAACGCAAGGGAGAGAAAAATGGAAGAGGCTGTTAACAAAACAGGGAAGAGAGAGTAGTCAATGGTATCAAATGTTAAACAATCTAGTAAGATGAAGATAAAAACATGTGCCTTGTCTGGTGTGGCTCAGTGGATGGAGCGCAGGCTGTGAACCAAAGGGCTGCCAGTTCGATTCCCAGTCAGGGTGCATGCCTGGGTTGTGAGCCAGGTCCCCAGCAACCGCACATTGATGTTTCTCTCCCTCTCTTTTCTCCCCCCTTCCCCTTTTCTAAAAATAAATAAAAAAAATTTTTTTTAAGGATAAAAACATGTTTCCTGGATTTGACAGTCGGAGGGTGGGGGGCTCACTGCTGGCCGTGGGCTGGGGAGGGGAGTCAGAGGCAGAGATGTGGGTGTGTGGAAGGTGGGGAGGCCGGGGCTGACTGCCCTTTCCGGGCGTTGGCCTGAGGAGAAGACAAGAGGGTAAAGCAAAATAAATGAAAGGCAACGGTTATCTCCTTTGTATGTTTGGCGTTTGGAGGATTTCACATTTAAATATTTTGTTTATGATCACTGTCATTGCTTTTACTTACCCGGTTATGGCAGAAATACTTTCTCATTAGAGAGAATTTAGAATACGCAATAAGATATGAAGGAAAGACCTGTACATAAGTCACACAACCAGGAGACGACCAGCGTTCCCATTTCAGAGGACTCATTTCCCGTGTGTGCACGTATGCACACATGAGTGCATGTTTGGGCATGTGTCGTGTGCACATGCGAGTGTGTGTTTGGGTGTGTGTTATGTCTGTGCACGTGAGTACATGTTTGGGCATGTCATGTGTGCACGTACGAGTGCGTGTACAGGCGTGCGTGTGCTCATTCACTGGCCACCTGGGTATCCCTGTTCTTCAGCCTGATGGCAGCATCAGGACCTGTGGTGTGTAAGGGGAAGGAGCAAGGGGATGGGGGAATTGTGGCGAGGAAGAGGGTATAAAGGGACTAAATGGTAATGGGGGAGAAAACAAAAAAAAATAAAAATAAATAACTTGCACCAATGTCACTGGCGGGAATCTGGCACCACTGCCAGCATTCCAACCCCACCCCCTCTAGTGTCTATAGGGACACTTGGTGCTGGTGGCAGGTGTGTCTGTGGAGGGGGTGGGGTCACCTGATCACCTCTTGATCAGATTTCCTAAATGTTGCTGGGGTTTTTTTTATCACGTTGTGCCAGGTTTCTTTCTTGTGCTCCCTCTCTCTGCCCTGAGGGCACCAACCGTGCTAAACTGCTACCTCCTTACCCCCAGGGATTCCGCACTTCCTGGGCATCCCTCCGGCATCTGCGTTCTGCATGGTCACTGCCCACTGACTTCCCTGTCCTTCCTGCTGACCCTGTAGATCTTCAGTGCGGGGAGTATGTCCTGTCCACTGTTTTTTTCCTGAGGCGTGGTGAGTAGCTCAAGGAAAATGTGTTAGACAAATACACCAACATCCCACTATGTCATTAAAATCAATCTTATGGATATGTAACTTCCCATATACTGGATGTTTCTTTACTAAGCTCGGTTGTTTTCACTGTTTCAAATTCTAAATAAGCATGATGTTTCATAGGACATCCAGATGCATCTTGAAATTGTAAACTGTGATAGTGAGCTTTTAAATCAGCTTTCCACATGATATTCCTGCCTAAAAAACTACCCTGAAGTGTAATGGTGTATCATAATCATTTTATTATGCTCAAATTGTCTGGGTCAGGACACAGCAGGAACAGCTCGTCTCAGCCCCTGGGTATCAGGCCCAGGCTGGGAACAACCCGGCAGCTAGGATCTGGAGTCATCTGTAGGTTGAGGGGGGCTGTCAGCTGGGACCTCCACTGAGCTGTCTCTTGGCACAGCGACACCCGGCCTTCCCTGCAGTCTCTCCACCGGGGCTGGCTTGCGCTTCTTCACTGGAGGGCGGCTGGGATTCACGAGAACAGGGCAGGAGAGCACGGCATTGGGACTCTCCTCAGAAGTCACTTGGCATCGCTTCTGCTACATGTACGAGGTTGGGTGAGGCTGCCCAAAGGTCTGCCCAAGTTCCAGGGAAGTGGACATACCTCCCACCACGAGGTGGGAGTGATGTCGGGGTCACACTGCAGGAAGAGCAGGTGGGGTGGGAGACACTGTGTGGCCTTCTTTGGAAGGTTCACTCTGACACACAGTATCACATTTCTATTTGACTTTTTTGAGAGCTGTCACCTAGACAGCATATTAGGATGTTTATTTAGTAAAAGCATTTTGGTTATGTCCCTCACTAAGAGTTCAAGACCACCACAAGGCGCACAGGGAAGCAGCAAAGACCAGGGAAGGGCTCTGGGCCCTGCAGATGCCAGTGGTTAAAGATGTGGCGAGCAGGTCACATTGTGTGAGCTTCAGTCACTGGGCATCCGTCTTTCTCACGGATAAGTCTTGGGTCTGAAAAAACAAGCAGGTATAGTTTAGTGGATTGAGCGTAGGCTGCGAACCAAAGGGTTGCTGGTTCGACTCCCAGTCAGGGCACATGCCTGGGTTGTGGGCCAGGTCCCCAGTAGGGGGCATGTGAGAGGCAACCACACATTGATGTTTTTCTCCCT
The DNA here is from genome assembly GCA_004024845.1 of Tonatia bakeri. Taxonomy (NCBI): domain Eukaryota; kingdom Metazoa; phylum Chordata; class Mammalia; order Chiroptera; family Phyllostomidae; genus Tonatia; species Tonatia bakeri. The sequence continues at coordinate 50,513 of PVIA01009295.1, forward strand.
CTCTTTCTCCTTTCCTTTCCCTCTCTTTAAAAATAAATAAAATCTTTTAAAAATTATTTAAAAATAAAGGACCACAAAATAATTGAGAACGACAGTTCAGTCATTCTTACTGGAGCATGAGAACTAAGTTCAGTTTACTAACCAATAATATAGAATAATTCTATTTCTTGAAATCCAACATTCCTTATGGCTCCATACTCACTTCAGTTCCTTCACGAGGGCATCACCTTGGCCAGGAGGGCAGAGGAAAGTCCCTTGCCTGTGTGCTGTCTGGTCCTTGTTGCATGTAGCCGACCCAATTTTGCTTCTTTTATTCTCGCCTGCGGCACCCATGCAGCCTGCACTGGAATGGCCACGTGCTCCTGTCGGGGATTTGTATACCACTGTAGTCCCTGCTTGTCTTCAGTTTCACATTCCATGCCTTTAGCTACCCATGGTCAATGCAGTCTGAAAATATTAAGTGGAAAATTCCAGAAATAGACAATTCGTAAGTTGTGAAGTGCATGCTGTTCTCAGCGGCGTGATGAAACCTCTCACGTGGGCTGTGACTCATCCCACTGTCCAGTGTCTCCACACTGCGTGCACTCCCTGCTCATCAGTCACGTAGTAGTTGTCTCAGTGACCGTATGAACTGTCCAGGTAGCAGTGCTCGTGTTCACGTAATGCAGATTTGACTTAACAATGGTCCCAAAGCATAGAGGAGTGATGCTGGCAGTCGAATGTGCCAAAGAGCAGTCGTCACGTGCTTCCTGTAAGTGAAAGGTATATATGTATTGGAAAAAGCTTAGTAACATTTGCAGTTTCAGTATCCACTGGGGGTCTTGAGATGCACCGTTGAGGATGGGGGGATTACTGAACAGAAGGTCTATTTTCTGACCCCCTCTAAGCCAGCTCACCATTGCAAATTCTCTGGCAGGTGGCAGAGAACACGGGTAGCTCTCCAGTTTGCCTGCCCACCTCTGAGTTGAGTAGTGTTTCTTCCCAAACCAGCTCATGCCCGTAATGCAAGCTCTCATACTTAAGTAATTTAATTACATATATGTTAGCCAATTAAATATTATGTAAGCTACTATAACGAGTGTAAAAAGGAAGAATTGTTCCTTTAAAACCTCACTTGTTGGGAAAACTCAATAAGGCAGGGTGATTTAAAGATTTGCTTTAAAATAAGTGTAGTGGAGATTGGGGGAAAGTAATGAAAATATGGAAGGATTATGCACTGAAATTGCTTTTCAAGAGCTTTTAAGATCTCAGCCTGCTTTAAAGAAATTGACTTTTGAAATTGTGGATGACACATTATAGGTATGACATGCAAAAAAAAAGGAGACAGCCAGGATCCCAATGAGGGCACCATATTAGTAAAGAAAAAGCTTTGGCCTTTTTTCAAAATATTGGCAAATAAATGACCATATATTTTTTAAGATTTTATTTATTTGTTTGTTTATAGGGCAAGGGAAAAATAGAGGAAGAGAAACATTGATCAGTGTGAGAGAAACATTGATCAGTTGTCTCTCGCACACCCCCAACTTGGGACCTGGCCCGCAGCCCAGCCATGCGCCCTGACTGGGAATCGAACTGGACACCTTCAGTTCGCAGGATGATGCTCAACCCACTGAGCAACACCAGTCAGAGCGTGATCATATACTTGTTTTAATTTAAGATAGAATGTTTAATGTATTTACATAATTTTTTTTATCATTGATTCGTCCATTCACACACATTTTCTGGGTGCCTACTGCGTGTCAGCACACTGGGTCCTGGGAATGCAGAAGTGAGTACGACCAACAAAGTCCCTGCCATCAGAGTGTGCGTTCTGCCGAAGCAGACTGCAGTAAGCAAGTGGGAAACACGCCGTGCTCATGTGTGAACTGTGCGGGGTGAGCAGATGGAGAGGCAGAGGTAGGAAACGCCTCTCTGATGAGGAGACATTAGAGCAGAGACAGGAGTCACATGGGGAGTGCAGAGCCACATGAAGCCCTAGGGAGGAGGATCCAGGGCAGAGGGACAGACCCCGAGCCAGCCTGAGCTGTGTGTACCTGCAGAGAGCAGGGAGGCTGGTCTGCCTGGAGGAGCAGGTTGGAAGGCGAGAGCTAAGGGGGTAACGGAGATGAGACACAGGCAGCGTCAGGTCAGCGAGGGTGTGGGAACTCTTGGAAGGACTTTGGATCTTATCCTCTAAATGAGGGGAGGCCACTAGAAGGTTTTGAGGAGGCTGGGCAGGTCTGATTTCTATTTCCACATGGTCACCCTGGCTGCTAAGGGAAATGGACTATAAGGGGGCAAGAACAGAAGCAAGAAGTCACAAATGGGACAGAAAAAGGACCAACAGAGATGCCCACGAAGACCAGTGAGAGGAGCTCCTGGGAAGCAAAGCGGGAGAAGTGTCCAGCACTATGGAGGGACAGGGTGCCCTGGGGGCCTGACCAGGCCTGTGGTGAGATGCCTGAGAGGGACAGGGTGGGAGAACACGGGGTAGAGGGGGCACTGAGGGGGTCTGGCCCGCTTCCAAGTAGCTGAAATAGAAGGAACAGGAGCCCACTGTGTCTTCCTCAGAACTATGGCGTTTCCTGTGGGTCAGAGAGGAGATGGCTGTAATTATGAGAGAATAAGGCAGAACTTGATCTACTTTACCATTAGGACTGGTTTTCCCAGCTTCAGAGCTACTTCCTTCTTCAGCAGTTCTGGTTTTCTTCCTCCCAGTGAGGAGGACAGAGTTAGGAGAGGACAAAAGCCTGCTCTTTGCTTGTCTTAGCAGTGGACCTGTCCAGGGAGCCATGAGGCTTGTGGTGGGACCTGCAGGGTCAGGGGAGGTGGCCTGGTGTCCACGGGGGCGGTTCCCGCCTGTTTGGGGGCAGTGGCTTTTGGGGAATACCACTGGTAAGGTTCCCACACTGAAGAAAACTGAGCTCCAGGATTAAATGTCTCAGGTTTCAGGTCAACTCTTCATGGTTTAAAAGCTTTTGAAAAATATTCGTTTATGGGAATCTACTTTATATACAGGCATCAACAATCTAACTGGAAAAAAAGTGGTTCCTGGAAGTCTAGGGACCTGACTGGGACCCCGGCATGAACCAGAAATGTCCCCAGGTCACTTTTAGGGACCATATGTGAGTATTTCTGGCCGAGAAAGGGAAAGAGCATGGTTCAGAGACCTTCCCCTGGAGGCCTGGCTTTAATTTTCCACCCCTTCTGCCTCCACCCCTTGGTACTGACCTTTGGGGACAGATGATGCTAAAGGGTTGAAGACCCTAAATCTCTAAATTCTCTCCCAACACAGCGTTCCCTCCCCTTGATATGTCCAAGATGGAGAAGTGAAGGCAAATGCACACTTTTCATGACAACAAAGCCCCACATGGGTCCCACAAACCAGTGTGGACCCTGTAGAGAATGCCTCCTTACCACACTGGAGGCAGCTTCGGGGCCCAGAACAAAACCGGGCTGTGTGAGCATTTCCTCTGAGCCACCCCTGAATCTTCCTGTGGGAGGAAATAGGCATTCCTGTCTAGTAAGGGCCTTCACACTGCCCGGGCTGGGCGGGGAGCCAGAGCCAGGAGCCTCCATCTCAGGACCAGTAGCGCGTGGCCACCCTGGGCCAGCGGAGGGGTGGGGGGATGGGACTGCAGTGGGGAGGGGTGTGGGAAGGCTGAAGGCAAGGGGAAGACAGGTGAGTGAAAGGAACAGAGAAGAGAAGGCAGAGCTTCCCTGGGCAGGACCCCCCGGGCCCAGCCTCTGTGAAGTTTTTGCAAATGTTGCTTCCACTGATATATACAACGAACGAACATACACTTGCGTAGAAGCGCACGCACAGTTTTAACTGCTACGTCACCACTGCCTGTCCCGGCAGGACTGGATCCCGCCACTGCGCATGTCACCCCCGGGCACCGCCTGCCTCTTGTGAGAAGCATCTATTTACTTACCGTTGTAGTAGGATCACTTCCGAACATATCTTCATCAATAAACTGTAGCTTTCTTTGTTTTCAGACTTTACAGGGGTGGAATCATACTGTGCATAATTTTTTCATCTTGCTTCTTTCCTGTTGAGAGCCATCTCGCTGCTACGTGCTCTCTGACTGCCGCCTCAGTGCAGTCAGTACTCTCGTGTGACATGCGGCAGTCGTCACTCGCACGGCTGCAGCCAGGGAACTGGCCTTCGGTTGCTGTCCTTGGCAGTGGGCAGTGCTGTCGTGAATGATTTTGAGTCCCAGTCACGGTGTATGTGCGTCTCTGCCGTCCATGCCTGGGATTGGAAGTTCTAGGTTTGCATGTCCATAGCTTTAAAGATAACGCCAAACTGTTTCCAAAGAGATGAATTGGCTTGTCCAACTCTATATCCTTGCTGACTTTTATCTGTTTGTCAGTTACAGAGAGAACTATATCAAAATCCCTACTATGTTTGTGAGTTTGTCTATTTACCATTTTAGTTCTGTCTCTTTTTTTTGCTTTACATATTTGAAGCTATGTTATTAGATACATAAAATTGTTAAAGCTTCTTGATGAATTGATTATATTCAAAACAATTTTGACCTACATTCAAAAGTGTGTATAATACCATTATGTCTGGCCAAGAGAACCGAATGGCGACACCAATAGGAAACTCTGAGTGTTATCATCTCATCCCTATGAAGTGACCCTTCATTATTTCTGCCAATACTTTTGCTTTCAAGTCTATTTTGGTTTCTGCCCGTGTTGCTCCCAGAATCCTGGGAGAGAGAAAGCCAAGAGAGTGAGGTTGCTAGAAGTGAGGCAAACAGGACAGAGAGAGGAGCTGGCCCCTCTGCACTCAGGGAGGTCACCGGGGCCTCGGTTTGCGCCCCCCCCCACCCCCACCCCGGGGACTGAGATGAAGCAGGGGAGGTGCAGCAGTCTTGAGGACAGCCACTTCCCATCAACACACCAGCTGGATCTGGGCTCAGACTCAGCTGTGTGCATATGTGGCTTCTCCCGTGCTCACCCCACAGCTGCAGGAGTGGGTGGCTGGGGCCACTCTGTCCTGGACGGCTGCCTGGAGGATTGCTTTTCCGTGAGTTCTGGGTGGAGAGAGGCAGGAGTAGTGTCTCAGGTGCTGTGGGGGTGGGGGGGGGCTGCATTTCCTCCTGGCTCTAATGTCAGCTCCAGATATTGATTGCCATGTCACCGTCGTCTTCAGGTGTGTGTTTAGTCAGGCGGCAAATGTGGAGCTCAGTCAACAAGCACTTAGTTAGCACCTGCCACATGCAGGTGCTGACCCATTGGGGCTCTTCTCTTTGAGCTTCCTGGTCCCTTTACTATGGGCATTGGATAAAGGCCTGTCCGTGAAAGGCCAACTCTCTGGTGCTCTGTGGTGGCCAGCAATGCTTTGACCGGGGAGAGCCAGAGACCAGGGCTGCCCACCCTTCAGTTTCTTTCCTCACCGGTCAGGGACCTGTGACAGTATGTTCCCTGCTCGGGAGCAGTTCTCTGCTCTGAGAACCACGAAGTTCTGGTGACGGAAATGCCCTCTGAAAGCACCTGGGGATCTCCAGTGTGAGGGTGGTATGCAGTGTGGAGTGTGTTGCCAAATGCCCCCTATTCTCCCTCCCCAGACTGACAGGAATCTGTATCAGGCTTTCCCCTAGCAGACAATTCAGTTATAAGCAACTGCCAATTGCCAGGAAGGCTTCAGAAGCGTAAAGGTGTAGCTGCCACATCACAGAGACCGAGGATAACTACGGACACTTCTGAGGGGAAAAGAACAGCAGCCGTAAACCAAGACTGTCCCGGGCAACCTGAGATGTGTGGCCACCCTCGCAGAAGAGAGTTTTTCAGAAGCAGTCTGTAATGGAGAACGTTGTTCCCCCTCTGCCTTCTAGGAATGCGACCCAGAGCTCACGCTGACCACAGGAATCTTTCCAAGATGGGGTGCCCCCTCTTTCCAGAACATACACCAGGAGAAGGTCTCAAGATGCTGCTGTGCCAGGGCCACTTTACAAAGCCACTCTGGACTCAGGGCAGAGAAGGACATTAAAAAGATGTGTGTAAAACTCCCATGAGGAAATAGCACCAAGAATGGAATCTTGGGGATCCTCTGAAGATATGCAGGCAGGAAGGAGGAAGTTGTTTTAGCCAGAGGGGTACAAACACAGGCCTCCACCCCACACTGGCATTTTCCTAGAAGGTCAAGAATTGGTTTGGGCTCTGTAGATGTTTTGCTGAAATATGATTTAGGGGAAGCTCCAAGCTCTGAGATTCGGTTTCTAAGGCTACTGTCTTGTTGCTGTGCCATGATGTGGTTATTGACAGTATATTTAGATGAGGATATTGGAAAATGAGAAGGCATTTATGACAGTGGAGTGATTCAGCCGTCACAGGCTGTGCCTCTGTTCTGGATGACGCTGGGACGTGTGTGGGACTTGAAGGGGCATGAACCCTGACTGAGAAGTGAGCAGAAGCCCAGGGCCCTTCGACCAAGGCTCACAGCTGGTCCAGACAAGTGGGGCTGACCTCTGGAATGTGGACTTCATTTTGGGGCTGGAATAGAGCTGGCCCAGCCCAGCCTGTCACAGCTTCCATCTGTGTGCCGGTGTCACAGTGAGCCCAAAGCCAGAGCAGCATTACGACTCACCCCCTCGCTGATAATCTCTGCTTTGTGTTGCCAGAAAGCCACACAGTAGAGAGACGACATGTGTGCATACTCTGCACAAGTGAACGCCTTCCAGATTTGCTTGGCTGTCCACCAAACCAGTAAATGTGCTTCCCCTCTCTTCCAGGAGAGGTGAGCTCAGCCTGCACCTCTGGAGGAGAGCTGGCTGTGGAGAGGGGGCGCCACCTGGCCCTCGGGGCCGAGGGAATGGCAACAGGAAAGGGTTTATGTGTCTTTTTTTGTTTCTAAAAAAGAAAAAGGAAGACTGAAACAATAGTCTTTATAATTGACTTTTTAGCAATAAAGATAGATATACTAATACCAGTGTTGATGGTGATAATTACTAGACACTGAAGCAAACAGTTACTGAAAATGCTTGAATGTCGTTTTTCGATGAGTCCTCACAATAACCCTCCGAGGTTGGGGCTGCTCCCCACACTCCTGCTGGGGAGGAGGACACAGGGAGGCTGAGTCCCCTGCCTGACCTCCCACTGGGAGAAGTCCACGGTCAGACCGCAGCCTCCCAGGCTCATGGGGCACAAGGACTGTGTTAACTGGTCAGACGGCACTGTCCTCAGGCTTCTACCCGAGACCCTCTCTTTGTCCCCACCCTGCCCCTTCCGATGAGTGGAAAAGGAGACAAATGGCTTTGCCCACGCAGAGCTCAGTCGCCCTGCCCTGCCCTGCCCTGTTTGGCCGTTCTCCCTCTCTGTCTTGGCCTTCTCTTCCCTGCCTATCGGGTCCTTCCCATCAGAACACAGTGCGCTCAAGTCTCCCAGGAAAAAGAAACAGAAACAAAATCCCCTCCCTTGAGCCCACCCCCTCCATCTGCTTGTTGTTTCCACCTCTCACCACTAAACTTCTAGAAAGAATCTGCCCCAGTTTCTGTGCCCCCTTCCACTCCCTGCGTTCCACAGTCTACTGCATGGTGCCCGCACCTGCCCCAAGCTCGCCGATGGCGTTATGACCAACCCAGTGTCCGCCTCTGTTCTTCCTCGTTGAAACGCTCCCTGTGAGTCGGTCCCCCCATTCTGCCCTCTCTTGATTTCTTTCTACTCATCTAGCTGCTCCTCCTCAGCTTTCTCTACTCTTCTTGCCCATCTGTGATGGTGAATTTTATGTGCCAGCTTCACTGGGCCATGGGTGCCTAGATATTTGGCCAAAAGTTATCCTGGCTATGTCTGTGAGGGTGTTTCTGGGTGAGATTAACATGTGAATCAATAGTCCAAGTAGAGCAATTACCCTCCCCAGTGTGGGTGGGGCCTCACCTAATCCACTGAAGGACTAAATAGACAAAGAAGCCAAGGGAGGGAGAATTTGCTCTCTTTGCCTGATTGTCTTCTAGCAGGAACACCTGTCTTCTGCCTTCAAACTTAGATCAGACCAGAATGTACACCATCAGCTCTCCTGGGTGTCCAGCTTGCACGTGGGGACAACCGTAAACCAAGACAGGGGCAAACTGAGATGTATAGTCACCTTCTATAGAATGAGAGTGTACTTCTTGCCCTGGCCCATGTGGCTCGGATGGTTGGAGCATTGTCCTGTGCACTGAAAGCTTTCGAGTTCGATTCCCGGTCAGGGCCCATACTTAGGTTGCAGGATCAATCCCCATTCAGGGCCCACACTGGAGACAACTGATCAATGTCTCTCTCTCTCTCTATCTCTCCCCTCTCCCCCCTTCTCCTTTTCTCTCTCAAAGCCATGGAAAAATGTCCTCTGGTAAAGATTAAAATTAAATAAATAATTGATTTTTTAAAATGTACTTCTCAGCCTCCATAATCATGTGAGCCAATTTCTTATAATACATCTCTACCTACCTACCTACCTGCCTACCTACCTATTTATCTCTCTACCCATCCGCCTACCTTTCTGTCTCTATCTCCTATTGGTTCTGTTTCTCTGGAGCACCCTTACCAAAGGGCTGGGGTTCCTGAGCACTCTACTTCTTGCTTCCATGACATTATGTCTATAATAATAGAATTTGTTTCACATTGTCATAGCCTCATGAGCTCCTTAAGTATACAAGTTGTATCTTATTCATCTACCTAACCTATCGTAAGTGCTCAGAAATGTTTGTTGAATGAATGAACTATGAACTTGGACACACATAGAACTAAGTACGGTATGTATAACAATAGGTGACTCTTGTCGACTGTCTCGGTGCTCTTCATGTGAGCAGTGGGGACTGCTATGGAGGCCCTGGAGGCCAAAGGGCTCTCTGCTGGTCCTCTGCACCACCCTGAGCCTGGCACACCTCCTCAGGGCTGACTGTCACAGTTGGCATGCTCTCGGGTACCTCAGATGCGTTCTGACCCGAACATTAGGCTTTTTGTCTTAACCACTACGGAAAATTTTTATAAAAATAATCTTTCAAATAAAAGATGTTCGTCTCTGTATTATATTGCACAGCCAAAGTGGAGTCTCTTCTCCCCGCCCAGAAAGGCCAGCCCCCGATTTTCCTCACCTGTCTGTTCCACACAGCAGGAACCTCGGTCTGCTGGGCGCAGTCCCCCGTGCTATGCCAACGCCAGGCTGGGTGAATTGCCATTTCGTTTCTTTCTTTGCACTTTCTTTTCCTTTTGCCCAGCTGGTCCCAAGCTCCCAGGTTTCCAAAGATTCTCCTCTGGTCTTGAGCCTCAGGGCTAGGACTTCACATTCACAAGCTCAGGGCATGAGTCCTCTGTGACCTGCTGCGAGGCCTTCCCTCTCCGGCTTCTGTAAAGCAGCCCTCCCTGCCTCCTGCCTCAGGCCCTCGCTGCCTCACCACCACTTACTTTCTTTATTAATTTATGTGCTTACTTGTCTGTCTGTCTCTGGGCTGCCATGCAGTCTCCACATCAGAACGTGAACTCCTTCAGATTGATACTGTCCTGCTTATTTTGTCCTCGGCCTCTAGTGTATGACCTGACCCATTGCAGATGCTCAAATACATATTCACTGAATAGGTATTGTCGAGTGAATATTTATTACCTTTTTCAGTGTTCTGACCTGGACAAGACTGAGCTCACTTCTCTAGGCTCTCTGACCCGGAGACCTTGGTGATCCTTTCAGTCTCAGATCCCCTCCGTATTCTCTTCTCAGTGGTCTTGATGGGCAGTGCATCATGCCCAGGTGTGTACAGGAAAACCACACTGTATTTTCAGGTACACTGTCTTCTCCCCTTTCTTGTCCTCTCTTCCTTTAAGTGTCCTGTCTTCTTACAGAGAGTCAAAGTGTCCCTGTGAACACTTTGAATACAAAACCTCTTTCAGGCAGTTCAAAGATTTTCGTGCCTTCCTTTTCAACTCATATGCCCCTCACATATACATAGCAAACATTATGTATATGACTCTTCCATGTAAATAATATAAAGTTGTTCTAATTGTTCAGCAATAATGATCCCCATGGAATGGTCTCCACGGATTGATTGGTTCTTACAGAATGGCCCCCATGGAATAATCCCTATAGAACACTCTCCATGAAATGATCCCCGCAGAACGGTCCCTCCCCCCTTTTTAAGTTAATTTTTGTATGAGGTATGAGGTACAGGTCAAGGTTCATTTATTTTGGATATGAATCTCCAATTTTTCTAGCACCATTTGCTGAAAAGACTGCCCTTTCCCCATTGAACTGCTTTTGCATCTTTGTGAGAAGTGGGTTGGCCATGTTTATGAGGGTCTATCTCTGAGCTCTGGGTTCTGTTCCATGGATCCGTGTGTCTCCCCCTGCAGCAATACAACATTGTCAGACTCACTGTGGCTTCATAGTAAGTCTTTACATTGGGCAGTACAGTTCCTCCAACTGCATCTTCTTTTCCAAGTTCATTTTAGTTCCTTTGCTTCTTTATATACGTTTAAAAATTAAGTAGTCTATGTCTACCAAAAATCCCACTTGAATTTTTATTGAAATTTTATAAAATCTATAAAATAGTTTTGGGAGAACTGACAACTTCACTATGTTATACCTTCCAATTTGTGAGCATATCACGTCTTTCGTATTTTAGATTTTCTTTTGTTTCTTTTATCAGTGTTGTATAGTTTCTAAGATGTAAGTCCTGTACATGTTTTGTTTGATTTATTCCTAAATTAGGGCTGCCAAATAAAATATAAGTTGTCCAGTTAAATTTGAATTTCAGATAAATAATGACTTTTTAGTATAAGTATGTCTCATGTAATACTTGGGGCATGCTTATACTAAAATTACTCCATAAATAATAAAATTCTCTATTTTAATATACTAAATCTGATAACCTTAACTTATTTATTTCATTTTGAGGAAAACTATGACAAATAGTGTTTTAAAAAACTGGTTTGCAGCCCTGGCTGGTATGGCTCAGTGGACTGAGTGCTGGTCTATGAACCAAAGGGTTGCTGGTTCGACTACCAGTCAGGGCACATGCCTGGGTTGTAGGCCAGGTCTCCAGTAGGGGACATACAAGAGGCAACCACACACTGATATTTCTCTCCCTCTCTTTCTCCTTCCCTTCCCCTCTCTCTAAATACTGTATGATCTCACCTATAAGTGGAACTTAATCAGCAAAACAAACAAGCAAGCAAAATATAACCAGAGACATTGAAATAAAGAACAAAATGACAGCAACCAGTGGGAAGGGGATAACAGGGGAGAAAAGGGGAAGGGTTGTCAAGAAACATGTATAAAGGACACGTGGACAAAGCCAAAGAGGGGTAGGATTGGGGGTGGGAGGTGGGGCAGGGGGGCTGGTGGGGAAAAATCGAGACAACTGTACTTGAACAACAATAAAAAAATTAAATAAAAAAATTTTAAAATAAAGCACTTTAAGCAATTAAAGAAAGAGTGAATGAATAAAAATCTAAAAGAGGAAGGAAGGAAGGAAGGAAGGAAGGAAGGAAGGAAGGAAGGAAGGAAGGAAGGAGAAAGAAAGAAAAAGAAGGCTTTTTTAAAAATTGGTTTGCAATTGTTCATTGCTAGTACATGAAAACAGGCTGGATTTTTGTGTGTTCACCATGTGTCCTGTGACCTTACTAAACTACTGTCTTAGTTCCAGGAAGTTTTGTTTTTTCCCTTGAGATGTTTGTTATCTATGAATAAGAACCCTTCCTTCCTTCCTTCCTTCCTTCCTTCCTTCCTTCCTTCCTTCCTTCCTTCCTTCCTTCCCTCTTCCTCTTCCTTCTTCCTTCTCCTTTCTTCTTTCTTCATCCTTCTTTCTTCTCCTTCCTTCTTCCTTCTTCTTTCTTCTTCTTCTTTCTTCTTCTTCTTCTTCTTCTTCTTCTCTCTCTCTCTCTCTTTTTTCTTTTTTGCATTTGTTACTGCACTGGCTATCGCCTCCAGTGTGGTGTTGGATCGGAGTGGTGAGAATCATGTCCTTACTTTGCCATTTTCAGGGACAAGTGTAGAGTTAGTTTTTCATTATTATATGAGGTTAATTGTG